>JAJTIZ010000105.1:0-131179 GCA_021365335.1 Phaeosphaeriaceae sp. PMI808
GTAGATCTAACTAGTAGAAAATAGATCGCCTTATATAATCTATAGTTAAAGATCTAAGTAATAAGAATATATAGAAGCTTAGTTAATTATTCTACTCTATCTTAGTTAAGGTCTAGCTACTCGAATACGAGAATAAGAGGCTTAAAGAGTACTAGCTATTAAGAAGAAGTATAAGAAGTATAGTAAACCTCTTAATCTTTAATAATACTAAGAGTATTTAGTAGAACTATAATCTAGTTACTAAAGAAGGTTAGAGAAGTATATACTTATAGAAAGTAAAGGAGTATAAAAGAGAGAGCTATAACTCTAAAAAGCTAAGAGATCTAAGCTTAGGAAGGCTACTAAGCTATATAAGCTTAAGATAGCTAAGAAGAGGTATATAGTAAGAGAGGTAGCTAAAGTAGTAAGAGAGAAGGAGAAGGCTAATTAGGTAGCTAAGTAAGCTTATAAGAAAGAGGCTTAAAATACTAAAAGAGCTCTTTAACTACTCTAAAAGAGAAAGAGAGAAGCCTTATATATATTTACTTAGAAGAATAAGTATAAGGAAAAGGTAGTTAATACTATAGGTAGTAAGGAGTCCCTAGGAGCTATATTAGTAGCTCTACTTAAAACTATACGCTCTAGCTATAGTATTAACCTCCTAGGTAAATTTAAGTAGTATAAATTAATTATATAGGTCTATTTTATACTCTACTATAAAATCTTATAATAATAGCTATTATAGGTAGTTCTATAGCCTTATAATTAGTTAGAGTAATATAGTATTTACTATATATTAAGTAAACCGGCGTATTAGGTATATAGATATAGTACTATATCTATATACGCAACGCGCTACTTTATATAATATACTACCTAATACTAAAATAGCTTATTTAAAATAAAGCTTTAAGCTACTTATAATAGCTATTATTACGAGATATTATAGTAGAGTAGTAATTTAATACTTATAATTAACCTATACTACTTATATTTATATAGTAACTTAATACTATAGCTATAGTACGTAGTTTTAAGTAGAGCTACTAATATAGCTTCTAGGGACTCCTTACTATCTATAGTATTAACTACCTATTTCTAATACTTAATATTCTATTTAAGTAGAGTTAAAGCTTTCCTCTTACTCTTTTAAGATAATTAAAGAGTCTTCTTAGCTTTCTAAGCCTCTTATTAGTAGGCGCGTTTAGCTACTTATTTAGCCTTCTTAGTCTTCTCCTTCTCTCTTACTACTTTAGCTACCTCTCTTACTATATACCTCTCCTTAGCTATCTTAAGCTTATATAACTTAGTAGCCTTCTTAAACTTAGATCTCTTAGCTTTTTAGAGTTATAGCTCTCTCTCCTTATACTCTATTACTCTCCTATAAGTATATACCTCTCTAATCTTCCTTAGTAACTAGATTATAGCTCTACTATAATACTCTTAGTATTATTAAAGATTAAGAGGGTTACTATACTTCTTATACTTCTTCTTAATAGCTAGCGCCTCTTTAAGCCCCTTAATCTTATATTAGAGTAGCTAGATCTTAACTAAGATAGAGTAGAGTAAGTAACTAAGCTTTTAGGTATCCTTCCTACTCTAATCTTTTATAGTAGATTATATAAGCTAGTCTAATTTTCGCTAGTTAGATCTACTTAGGATTAATATAGAGCTCTCTTATAACTTCTACCTATCTAGAGTAGTATAGGTAAACCTATTAAGTATAATACTAGAGTTAATAGGTAATATACTAGTTACTTTAAAAGACTTAAGTATTATCTTCTTTTTAAAAGAACTTATCTAAGACTTCTAAAATAAGGAAAAGAAGTCTCCTTTTATAATTAGGACTAGTACTTAGCTCTTATAAGTATAGATTAAGAGCTTAGCTAAGTATATAGTTAAGAGAGGCTTAAATAATACTACGTTAAGTAGCTATAGCCTATAAGTTGAATAAGGAGGAAAGATAGCTAGGATTATCTTATTCTAATTATAATACTTAATAAAATCTATAGTAATATAAGATCTATAGCTATTAAGGATAAGTAGCTAGTAAGATTATTAAGCTTTTACCTTAGTATAGTAATTAAATACCTACTTAAGCTAGGTAATACCTATATTATTATTTATCTAGCCTAATAGTAATAAGGTAACCTATACTACGTACTTTCCTACCTTAATATCTTTAACCTAGCTTAATTGTATTAATCTAGAATCTAACTAATAGATAAGGCTTAGTAGTAATACTAACCTATTAGCGTATATATATACTAGGAGGGTAATCTATTTACGTAAGCTATCTTAGGTAGATACTCTAACTTCTTTTCTCTTCTATATCTATTTACTAAAGACTCATTTTAATTAGCTAGTAATTCTAATTAAGAAGCCCTTCTTATCTATATTGTACGTGTGATGTAGCTTAATACTATACTTAGTAATTTTAGACTGTAGGTAGTTAAAGTATAGCTTGTATTTAGCCCCTGAATCAGCTTGGTGGCGATTGCTGTCCATGCCAGTTGCCCAGCGTGAGATAAGATGGACGTTGTGTCGGTTGATGAAGCGAGTAACCCAGCTCTCGCTCACCAGCTCCTTAGCTACAGCTGACGCAAAATTCCGTATCATCTCTCGTGTAGGTGGTATACGTCGCTCTGTAAGCCCTTCAATATATCGTACAAGCTCTAGCTCTTGTTGTGGGCTAAGTTTTTATTGGGTAGAGGCCTAGGCTTGTTTCGGGCGTGATAGACCTTGGTGTCTTCGCGTTAGGGTAGAGCGTATAACACCATATTTAGCAGCAATCTTTCTATACGAGAAGTCTTCTCCTGGCTCTTGCGATATAATTTCTGCTAGCGCGTCGTCAATTGGGCTCATATTGGTGGAGTTATTGGGTGTTGAAGATGAGGGGTTTGGTGTTGGGTGGCGCGTTGCGTGAAGTGGCGCGTTGCGCGCACGGACACGGTATATATGGCCGAGCTTATTGCTATTAGCTTATCTTTTGTGTATGGTATAAAATGAATAAATTTAATCGCCCGTTCTGGAGTTAATATATTTACTTTTCCACCGTGCTTATCCTGCAAAGGGTAATTAGTAAGCCTTCGAACAATATTCGTAGAAATTAGATGTGGTTACCGCTGTTTGATTGTCCTGTGGTGGCTGACCCTGCACTAGGCGCTATGGCTGTGAGGTTAAAGACCATGTCGAGAGCATGCACACCAAGCTCGACGACATTTACCAATGGTTCAAGCAGAATATTGAGGGGCAGCATGCCGAAACTGCTCCCAAATCTCCGCAACATCAACCCAGCACGGAAACGCAAAACCATGATAGGTTCTATTTCTCTGTTTCCATCTACAACATACCAGGCGGTGAAGATAGAAAACTTCACTGTCCACGAGCAACGTTTCAAGTTGGTTAGTTGGACAATGATAACCCATTCAGGATTGCACCGAGCATATTTCAGTGTTGCTGCTCGCAAAACTCCATGGCAGCGGACCATGCAGAGGCTCTCCATGTGTCGTGTAAGACTTGAGCCCTATCAGAGAAGCCGAACTGATCATATTTAAATATATTGAAGTATTACCATCCAGTATGCTAGTCCAAGTGGCATCTCATGACTCCGAGCCCCCACGCTGGCACACGTACGCCGTTTGGCGGAATGCACCACACCGGAGCAGCTCAATCTACATTTCAGAAGTTCAGCCAACAGGTACTGCGTTTAACTACTCCTTTTCTGCTCTTAAACCAATCTAACGATTTGAAACAGATCTCCAAAACCTCGAAGCTGCAATATTCCGCCTCTCCCTCGTTCAAGCCCAGCAACACCTCCGGCTCAATCAAAGCACAAGCTTCGTATCCTTCAACGCCACCACAGGCTCCTCCTCCTCTGATGGCCTCGCGAATAGAATAGTGTCTGCCTTAGCCTCGAAAACCGAACATGTACCTGAAGACAATGAAGGAACATGCGCACTCTTATTCCGCGTCGGCGAGGGGCAGTTCAGTGCCGTAGCTGATGCAACGTATTCGATTCTACATTATAAGAGCCTGCCTGATAGTGTCGTGCGGGACACTTCTTGGGATATGCTGGTGAGGCCGGAGAACTTGGGGTTTGAGGTTCACCAGCCGCATGCTGAAGTGCTATTTCAAGAGATCAACAAGAGAACAGGTGATGGAGGAGACAGCACTTATTCTATCATCTGTATGTACCGTGCTCTCGCCCTTATCAATGTCTTCAGGATCCCGCCAACACTAACATCTGGCAAGTCTATCACGACACTATAATATCGCGTTGTGGCGGCCCTCACAGCGTCCGCATGAACGGCGTTCTCGTCATGTCTGAGCAGAAGGCAAATCCTTCCAAACCCACTACAGTCCAGCAAATAAAATGCGACGCTGCGGATGTTGAGTTTGGGGACTCGAATGGTGAGTCATTACCCTTGCACTGCCAACCTATCTCTGCATTAACACCGTCTCACTATTATAGACGCGCAAACGCTGCTCTCATCCCTGCACTCGATGCAATCCCACCTCTTCCACCTCTACCTCACCCGTCCGCTCTTCGGCGAACACATACTCTTCCTTCGCTTTGTGGGCGACATGGCAGTGCGGGACAATTTGCTTCCCTCTGCTACTATCTCGCTAGTATATAGCCCCGAGACTGACGCATATCGTGTTATCCTCTTAGCGGACACTCGAGCGGCAAGCGTATGCATGCCGCTCTCGCCGAGACAACTTGAGGGCCTGATGACGGACCAAAATGCCGGAACTCAGCAGTATCCTGCGTATTTCTTAGTCAGAGATATGAACGGGATAGAAGTTGTGAGTGGGAGTGTTAGGCTTGATGAACTTGTACCTAGCGGAACTGGAGCGAGGTTGTATCCGTTGCTTTCGACTGAGAGAGTTGAGGGGCAGGGTGGAGGAGGAGGATAATTGAGGATAGGTAGGCGTAGAGAGAGTGAGCATCCCTACACACGATAGCCGCAGCCTAAAGACACTTTTCGCTGAGCCCCCTTGACATTGTGATGGCATGCTCGAAGATATCGATGCTGTCGGCTGGAAACGGACTTCGATCAGTGATGAGGATGTTGGTCAGAGTATCCCCCTGGCTTATCAGGGTGGGCGAGAGGAGAGGAGAGCGAAACGCTGTACTGCACCAAATAATCGCACTAGAAAGCGGGAAATTTCGATAGTACTGCGAGCTGAATCTAGTATCCTTTGCTACCCCATGCGCTGATGGATTCTGCCTTTGGTCAATTAATCAATAAGTGTGGCAAAGTCACCCCTCGGCTTTACTAATCAACCTCGGTGAATATGTCTTTCATAGTAGTACTATAAGGAAGGAATACTATTTTACTGAGGAATAAGGCTTCCTATAAAATAGGCGTAAAGGTAATAATATATAAAATAATTTTTAGATAGAAAAAGCTCTAGATATCTAGGAATAGCTATAGTATATAACCTCTAAGTTAATATAGATATCTAGATATAAGGAAGAGTTATTACTGCTTTCAAGTCTAAGTACCTATAGTTTTTCTCGTTACGGAGTAGTTCTCGCTACGTAGTGGGGGATGTTACATCAAGTATTATATACACCAATAGTTTCAAGGCATAACACAATACACCTCGCCAATGCATACATCAAACCAGACTACGGAAGAAATTGCGGCGTTCAGAGAGGGCGATGACTTGAAAACGGGTATCATATTGCTGCACAAGCATTGAAATGAAGAACTATAGATACAGAGTAACTGCTCACTTCCCAGCGGCAGCCTCCCTCTTCCGTTGCAAATACCTCTCCTTAGCACTCATAATGTCAGTCTCAGTCTTTTGACTCTTGCTAGCATGTTGAAGTTTTGATTGTTCTTCTGCTTCCTCATCGGCCTTGCGCTTGGCAGCAGCCTCAATTTGCTGAGCAATCATGTGGGTTTGTCGATCGCGTTGTGCATTACGTCCAGTTTTCGATCCCAGGCTATGCGTTTGCGAAACAGCAGTTCGAGCAGCAGTGGCAGTTTGATTTGAAGCAGGTTTTGGCTTGGCGATAATATTGAGGCCGGCATTGAGGAGTTGCCTTTTGTCTGCTATTTGACCCTCCTCGTTCAGGATGATATTTTTTCCCTGTTTTCGTAAATCGTCGACGATTTCAGCGTCAGTTTTTTCTTTTTCTTCCTCGGTAGGGCCTTTGATGCCGTCTTTTGTAGCTTGAGCGGCAGCCTCCATGGCTTCTTGATGGCGCTTCTCTTGCTCCATGAGCATCTGCTTGTGGAAACCCTGCATACCGAACTTTTTCTTCTTCTCTTCCTCGATTTTTAGTCGCTTCTTTTCCTCCTCTTCTGCCCGCCGTGTTTCCTCTTGTTGTTCTTTGTAAGCGCCTGTCACAAACTTCTCCTTATCTGCAAACTCGTCGCCTTCTGCATCTCGCTCGCGTTGTAGTAGCTTATCTCGTGCTCTCAGCTGATCCTTTTTCCGTTGCTCTGCTGACTCCATGAGACTGTCCATGTATTTCGGTCGCCCCTGTAGCGTATCTTCCTGCTCGGCAGCCTTCTTTGCCAGCGCCCTCGCATGGATCGCGTCGTATGCGGCGTCATAGTCGTAAATTTTTGCATCTACCTTCAAAGCCTCCTTCGCTCGCTCTTCAGCTTGTTTTGCGCTTGCCGAGTTCTCAAGCGCCGTGGGATCGTCCTCTTTGGCCTTCAGTTTCCGGCTAGGTGGCGCTATGTGTTGCCCTTTCTTGGGTTTGGAAGATGATGGCTTCGATGGCTCTGAGGCAGACGCGAGGGTATCTTCGAAGTTAAATTCGCCAATCTCTTGCACGTCATCAGCGGCATTTGCTTTTCCCTTGGCCCCATCGTCTTCGTCATCAAGCAGCGGCTTCTTCTTCTTTATGGCAATCCTCGCAGCTGGCTTCGCAGGCCCACTCGGAGCTTTGTTCTTTACATTGAGACCAAATTTAAACGACATATTGTGTGTCGAGAAGTTGGTGATGGAGAAAGACGGACGCGATCCTTGCCATGGCTGGCGCCAAGACAATGCGTAACTGACCAGTGAGATGATAGGAACCTCCGGGCCTGCCCGCACTTTCATCGTCTCCCACCACGAACGGTTACCTCATTGTCACGCAGAATCACCCATCACTTCTTTTCTATGTACAACTGGCTATTAGCATACCATAGCCCCCATCATGGAGGAGCAGGCTAGCGAGATGGCGGCTGACGGCCCTTCTTACGGTAAATCGAGGGCGTCCAGGTTCAAATTCAAATCCACATCTGAACATCGCTCAAAGCGCAAAGATGATGACGTACAGAGCGAGTACTCTTCGCGTCGGCGTCATGTAGATGAATCTGGAGATGAAGACGGCAAACGAAGTCACCGTGAGTCAAGGCGCAGACACAAGCACAAGCATCGCAGTTCGCGCGAGGACAGACATCCTACATCTACACGCGATGGACAGTACTACGACCCTAACAATCGCTATCGCGAGTCTCTATTCGATGATATGGATAAAATACATGCCACATCGAGAATGAACGCACAAGACGCCTTCCGGGAATCTCTGTTTGATGCCCTTGCCGATGACGAAGGTGCAGCGTATTGGGAAGGCGTGTACGGCCAACCTGTTCATGTGTACCCCAACACTAAGCCCGGCCCTGATGGAAAGCTAGAGCGTATGTCGGAGGAAGAATATGCCGACTATGTGCGTAGTAAGATGTGGGAGAAGAGCCACCAGCACGTCCTTGAAGAGCGAGAGGCAAGAGAAAGAGCGCGGCAGAAGAGAAAAGACCAGCGGGCAAACCTTGACGAGAACGTTGCGCAAGAGGAACAGGAACGGGAAAAAATACGGAGCCAAATGGAAGAAAGCCTCAGGCGTGGCGCAGAGCGGAAGAAGGCCAAAGAGGCCGAGGCTGCCTGGAGCAACTATGTCAAGAAATGGGAGCAGCTCAAAAGTATCCAACATATTGCTCAGGAAACTAAATTGCAAGTTCAAGAACTCATCCCTTGGCCTGTGGTCTCAGGCAAAGCAAAGCACGTTTCCGAAATCGAGATTGAGCACTTTTTGCAAAGTTCAAGCGCTTGGAAGAACGATCCAGATGCTCTGCTCAAAATCGAACGAGTACGATGGCATCCGGATAAGATGCAACACCGCTTTAGACAGCATCTTGGCCCCGAAGAAATGAAGTCGGTTACAGCCGTTTTTCAGGTCATTGACCGCCTATGGGCTAAACGTCGCTAGATACCTGGTTGAGCTGTTGGTAGCGCCCTCACAGACGTACCTCTAACAAGAGTCTTTTTTTTAGTCTACATTCCAAAGATACCATACGGTCTTCATCAAGATCTCCGACAAATATATTAGTGTTACTCCTGAACCGCACCTTCACCACAAGCTAGGTCGGGCTTGGCACATGTGGACATTGGCCTTGACAATTTCTTTTGTTGTTATCTTGCCTCTCAGTGGCAAACCTTATAGTCTAACGCACCTTCTCCGCAAGCCAAGATATTCGCCAAGACACCAGTAATCTACACAAGACATGTATGGCCAAGCCACAACACATTAGGGGCGAGTATTGCTAAGTATCCGGTTAAAGCTTGGTCCCTGGGCGCAAGGCTTTTATCAACCCCCATCATTGAATATATACCTTGCGATCATCTGATAGAACCTTGCGCCTAGGATTGGATATTGAAGTTAAGATATTGACGAGAGAATAGATTGGCGTGAGGCAATGCTTCCTTATAAGCGGAGTCCTTGGAAGGGCTTGATTGACACGGTGGGCCTGGCCAATATGGCAACACCAAATCCCTATCACGAAAATATTGGAAGGCGTTACTAACGTCTCATTGTTCTTCATAGCTGCTCAGAGTGCCAGTGCACGAGAACAAAAATTATAATTATTTACTTTTCCGTCCTTGTCACACCACGGTTGCCTTGGCCAATAGCATCGTCAAGCAAGCATATGTACACTAAATCGAAATGATTCGTTTCCACTCGGGCGTTTTACGGTAAGCCGACTGCCGTCTGCCGTTTGCATAGCTTGGGCATGAATAACCGGCGGGTTGGACGAGCCTCTTAACAACGGCTTTACGCTATGCACCCCACATATCTACCGGCAAAAGTAAGCCACTCAACATGCCTGTCTTGACGACATCGACATTCACAATTTGAAGATCCCTTGAAGCCGGGATGAGAGGCGGTTGTTCACCGATCAACGTCGATAGTGTACCATCACAACAGTGCGCAGGTACAATGTAAAGATGTATAAAAAGGCTTGCAAACCCTCGAAAATGCATGCCATCAAGCAACTCTATCACATCAATTCAAAATGGTCGCTCTCTCTTCTATTCTTCTCGCTCTCGGCAGTGCCACAGCAGTACTCGCCTCGCCACTCAACCTCATTCTCAACGCTGAGAAGCGTGATGAATCTGGTAACTTAATCGAGAGGTCAACTCCCTCCGGCACTGGAATGCATAACGGTTTCTTCTACTCTTTCTGGACAGACAACCAAGGCTCCGTGACATACAATAACGGCGCTGCTGGATCGGTACACTGCTTTATTCCTGACAATATCACCTTCCGCTAACAATTCATCAGTACGACGTCAGGTGGTCCAACGTTGGTAACTTTGTCGCTGGCAAAGGCTGGAACCCGGGTAGTGCACGCAATGTTACCTACTCTGGAACATGGAATGCTGCCAACGTCAACTCCTACATCTCGCTTTACGGCTGGACGCGCAACCCTCTTGTCGAGTATTACATTGTCGAGACCTACGGTTCCTACAACCCCGGTTCTGCTGCTCAGAAGAAGGGTTCTATCTCAGTTGATGGAGGAACTTACGACATCCTTCAGACCACGCGTGTCAACCAACCATCCATCGATGGCACCTCTACCTTTGCCCAATTCTGGTCAGTAAGACAACAGAAGCGTGTTGGCGGCTCCATCAATGTTCAGGCTCATTTTGATGCTTGGGCCAAGTATGGACAGAAGCTTGGAGCGCACAACTACATGATCCTCGCCACCGAGGGTTATCAGAGCAGTGGATCGGCTTCCATGACGGTTCAAGGCCCGTGAATAACTGTAGACAACTTCCATGGGCTATGGGATGAGCTAGGATGCTAACTGTAGCCGTTTGGTACAATATCTGTCATGTAAATTGTGGAAGGATAAACCAGTAAATGGTCGGCGAGTTATGTATGTAAAAAGAATTTACTGGATATGTGACTAAGATGTTTTAATGTGCTCAAATCATGAGTCTTACTGCACCCCCGTAGTAAAACTTTCAAACTTCAACACGCCGCTATTGTATTAGATGCAGTCAGACTACAGCTATCGAAGCGCACCAGGCCCTAGCCTACATCTATGACTACCATAGCATCATCGACATTTTCATTCAAATGGTTTTGACTTCTAGGACAAAGTTGTGACAATTTACTTCTTGCCCAACTCCAGAATGCCAATGAACGCACCATCATCCAACCAAATACCATTAACCTTCATTCCTACACTATCTGCCAGCTCAGCCCATTGCTTCTCGGTTCTCTCCAAAGCGCCTAGACAAAACATAAGCCAATCCAACTTAGCTTCAACGGAAGTAATTCCTGCTTCAGGTAAGTTAGTCTCATGAATTAAAATGACTGAAGCATCCGCCATGACGAACGATATTTTCAAGGATCGTGCGAGCCTGAAACTCGGGCCAATCGTACAAAATCATACGGAGATAGAAAGCTTTTACACCTCTAACGCTCTCAGGTTGTGGCTTAAAAAAATCATGCGGGATCTTAGCGATATGGCAAGGGAGGGTAGCGTTATCCTCAATGACCTGAGAAAGGTCTTCAAGAACGAGCTTTCCCTTTAGCGAAGTGAATCTCTCGCCAAATTTACTCACTTGATGGCCTAGACCGCCGCCAACCGTCGACGAACAGAATACATTCGGGATCAGAGTGTACTTTGCGCTCATCAGCGAGATATTGGCTTTGAAATCCGACGTCTTCGTGGCCTTTTTGCATTTCCATGGCTTTGTTGAAGGCGGCAGAGAGGCGCTCGTTGCCGGGTAAAACCATGAAGTCGAAGTAGTTACCCTTGTACCAGTCATGGGCAAAGTTGAAGGGTCCGTCATACGCGAAAACTAGATTTTGGTAGTTGTTTGCGGCAAGGTAATCGGGTATCATGGGGGTGGTGCGGTAGATATGGATCATGCGGATGATGGAGGGCTTGCTGGGAGCTCCGGTTGCAAGGGAAGGGCTGAGGGGTGTTGTGGCGTATGTGCCTGGGGTAGGCTCGGCAAAGATGTTGAGCGGGATGAGGAGTCGGATGACACGTTCTAAATTTATGTGAATGGTGGATTTTGGAAATTTGCTGCAGGATCCATTCAGAAGAGAGTTCAACGTACGTAGAAGATAAGGATTGGCTTTAGTTTTTACTGCGAATTCATCTAGTGTGATTAGTTCCCCATGCGCAAGTGCAATGTCCACAAGGTCTAGATCGATACCAACGCGAAGTGCAATAGGGTCAAAAACAGACTACGAAGGCCAGCTTGAAGCCACGAGTTTGCTTTGTTATAGTATTCCAGGTCTGAAAACTTTAAACACGTACCACAACTAGCCGCAAGTTCTTCTCTATGGGATTCTCGAGTACATCACGAGCTTAGCACTGAATTGCATAAGCGCAAATCGATCAGTCTCTGGAAGACCGCTGGGCCCTTTTGGGCGAGCTCGAGAATCTGTTGTGTTAGCCCTGCCATTCTGATCAAATTAGTTGCAACGGCAGGTACATGTCCACCGTAAACTTAGCTTAGCAGGCGCCAACAGAAAAGAGTCGTCACATCAAACTTAGGAGTACCGATAGCTACTATACGTTCTGAGACGTGGATACGCGGTCGTTGGTGTAGGCGAAATCTGGAAATCGACCCCTCATTTCACAGTGCAGGCTGCTTACCTTACGCTAAGATGACTTCCTGCAAGAATCACATATGTCAAGCGCTGAAAACAGAATCGCTGTTCTGAATGTTCTGATTGTACCAAAATTGTTTTGAGTAGTAGCTAAAATGATGAGGAAGTTCGTAATTGATTAAAACAAGAAATGTAGGAGATTTATTAACTGCGCAAAATACTCCTTATCTTAGAGGAGAGAATGGTCCTCCTCATCAAAATTTTGAAATAAATCAACTTCAATACCTAAGTGGACATTTGATCGTGTTCTGATCCGTATGGGGGCAAGCGTTGACAGTGGTATAAGCTAATACATCAAAACTCATATCTGTCTAAGAGGCATTCGAAGGGAATAAGTCTTTAGAAGATATCATCCCAAGGAACACGTATCAAAGTAGTGCCAATCGTGCAGACCGCGCCCCACTGATACCCACACAAAGGTGATCAAAATTTATGTGCTATCTAGCAACGCCTCACCGCCCAGCATAACAACAGATTGAATTTTCGATATCAATTCCAGCTCGACGTCTCAGTAAATATGCATTTAAGTTATAGCAAAGTTTTAGAAATCTCCACCAATTAGAACGCAGCATTTCAGAAATGTCCTTTTGGCTTAATGATAAAGCGTGTCACTAGCGATTCAGTGTTAGGTATGATACGATCGCTAATTCGATTCTGGTAGAAGGCAAAAGGTTTTTGAGAATGGATGATATTTTAAATCTGGTAATGGTCAAGCATTCGCTATTTGCAACTTCGGCTCAAACGAAGATACTAAAGGCATGTCTAGAGTCTAATAAGGGACACAAATGCAGTTTTTCTTCTTCCCACTAATGAATAGAGGATGATTTATATACCGCTCGATTCTTATCTACCCTTGATGCCTGCAAGTACCGCATGAATTTTTCAATATGGTGTTGTTCTCAGGTGCTGGAACTGGAAAATTTGAAGCATTAACAAGAATTAGACAATACTCCCTGATTTATATGTTGTGGTAATACTTGTGATTACTGCAGTCCAGCAGCCGCCATAGTGTGTCATACTGAACAGGAAGATGATGTAAATCTCATCAACATGTTGACGAAATCACTTCGAACTTCCTTCACTCTCGGTGGACCTTAATAAATCATGATATAGCGTTGTTTTAGAGGAAATATCAGAGTTCGTATAGCCAGTATCTGTATCCAGTGTTATTTCTGAGCCAATCAACAGCTTTGATCCATCCTTGACTGCTTCAGGCGCAATTGCGGAAGGCCTCGATATGTGACTAATAGCGGGACTCGTAGACATGGCCGGAGGACTTTTTTTCGCGTGTATTATAGAAGCATTGTGGACCTGGCCTTCTGGTCGATGTTCCCTTCGTTGCTTATCCATTGAAAAAGCTTCTGCTGATTCGTCCATGCTGCCAGCCGCTGTTGACTTATCATACTTCCGGAAAAAGAGCCAGAATATGATAGTAGTTGCAGCCATCCCCCCTGTAAGTGAAGCATAGAAAATGACGAGATTTGGATCGTGAGAAATAGCAGTCAAAGCCAATGCTATGGCCGAGCCAAGACCGCCGACTAGCAGACTTATGGCTTGCACAATAACTTTCATATTCTTAGGCGAGTGGTCGTAAGCATACTCGAGCCCAGTAACATAGCTGAACACTTCTCCCGTAGAGATCAAGAAATATACTGGTGCTTGGATCCAGACATTTGGCCGAAGTCTTAGGGGAGTTGATATTGTGCAATCGCTAGCATGACTGTAACAGGGCGATGAGCTATAAATAGCGTGTTGGATTACTGTCGCGTAGAGCATGGACAAAGAGATGAACATAAATCCAATCGTGATGCGTAGGATTGGCCCAATATAAATCTGGCGGCGGTGGAGGAGTGGATAAACCATCATTTGAATGACCGGCCCCATGAGGATGCATCCGACTTGGTTGAGGGCTGGTAACAGGTCATTCGGCGTATTGTTCGTTCTCATTTGACCAGCCTGAGAAATAAGGTTGTTTTGCATCTGGTCGAAGCAAACGTAAAACATCACGAAACTAAGAAGAACCCGACAACCCCGCAGCCCTCGTGTGAGTTCATCAACCATGTCCCCAGTCCATGTAACCGACTTTTGGCGGCTCTCGACTTGGTACTCTGGTTTTGCGTGTTTCATGTTGAAGCCGTTTTTGATTGCGCATGTGGTGATTCTTGCTGCTAGTGGCAGGACAAGATTATCCATATGAGGGACCTTTGCATACCATGGCTTACCAAAGATGAGCAATACCAAAGCGAATACCATGAAACCAAGTGTTAGCCCATAAGCTTCTGCAAAGCCATACTGTTTTTCCATGAACACTACCCCAAACCAAGAAAGCGAACCAACGTTTCCGACCCAGAAGTACATATTATAAATATACTGTAAGGTCAACTCATAATCCGTAATGACTTGTTCTCCACTCTCAAGCATCTTAAGCTGAGGTTTGGTCTTTGTGTACTGGTCGGCTACAAAGGGTGGGAGTATTGCTTTGACGCCTCCTCCACCAAGGCCAACAAGGATCATGGCAATAGCAAGCCCTGGTATGCCCCATCCTTTGTCCAGGTTGGATGGAATGGAGCTTATGGTGAGGGTGGCAATGCCCAGGCAGTACAGAACGACGCTTAGTACCAACGCTGTGAACTGTCCGAGCCGGCTGTCTGCGAGTATAGCGATAAACATTGGTGTAACATAGTAGAAGATATAGAAGCAACAGTATATGCGTGTTGCTTTTGCTTGCCCTAGGCCGAGTGCGCCTGGTGTTTCCCCTTGTGTGTAGTGCGCTGGATGCTCCATATAGTTCTCTAGCACAGCATAGTTAGCGTTGCCCTTTTCCTTCATGATCTAGTTATGTCAAATAAGACGAATACTTACGCCATGGCGCGGTCAACCCCCAAAAAGCTGCCCTTTCCCAAAACGCAATCATAAGTACAACCCACAGGCGCCATGGCACGCTATCCCTGACTCGCCGCAAGCCACTGACATGCTCTTCTGAAGTGATATAAGATACTGATTTGAAATCTGGGTTTCGAGGTTCTGTAATATGACGGTTGCCTTGATCATGAATCATAGCGGCGAGTTGATGGCTTGTGCAAGCAGGAGTCGAACCGTGAATCAGAGCACTAGTAGGGATATAGATGTATACAAAGTACTAGGCTATGAATGAAAAGCAGACAATAATCTAGGCGCAATAAGTGATATGATCACTTTACTAGACACTGCAGTCAGAGTCATTCACACGAGTGCTATTGAATCACTTGTAAAGTTCTCGCTGGCAGCGAGACACGTTCCTTTTGTAGGTACCAGACTCATTAGCTGAACAAAATAGGAGAATAAGACATTATGTCGGAAGCGTGTAATGGCCTTGCCGTGTCGTTCATTAATCGGGACTTCGTGGTGTATTGCGGACTCAGTGTCCTGAACAATGCTCCATGTCGCCGCTCGAAGGGCACGACCGGTAGCACCCAACGCGGCACACTAGGAAGTCACACATCCTTTTGGGTAGCTGGCCTAGAAATGATTACGCCCACGTTACACAACCACTGGTTTCGCGTGCTAAGTTTGAGAGAACCGCTCGCGAATTATACTAGGTTAGGTGATGGCTAATGTTAATAAATGGTTACAGAGCATTTTTTTAACGTTATTTGACCCAGAAGTCTATTTAAGTAGAGCGATATAACTAAGGTACCAATTGGCAGTATAGTGACAGGCGTCGATATTTGGGAAAGCTGCTCTTCAGCGCCGATATTACCATGTTGAGAGTAATACCTGGTATTCGGATGACACGTTCCTTTTGTGTGAGTACGCGGTTGACATGAGTTCCAACCAGGTGGATGCGCGTTTGACATAACAGGAGCAGGTGGTACCACATGTTGGACTATATCAGATCTTAGGACTATGCCTAATAGACGACTGAGCTAGCTACAGATGCGTTATGGCATTTTTCGTGACGACATCATTATCATCGTCTCACCCTGAGATTCACATAGCTGTTTTCGTTACTTTATTATTTTTACAAGTCCATTGGATGGCGCATTTGTAATCGCACTAGAACGCGACAGTCTTTAGGGCGGGCTGTACCCCATGTAAGCCAATGTGATTGAGTACGTGTACAAAAGCGCTACATTGCCTAATAAACGATAGTCTCCATAGGCGAAAGGAAGAGCTTGCGGCTGAGTGACCTTGAAAAGATGACTAGAAGATGTCAAGCAAGAAGAGAAGAAACAAGGTTGGGTGGCGTGTCTCAGACGTGCTAAATGGTGGTTGCGGACGTGAGCACCATTGGTACGTACGTGACAACCTACTGTTTTCGCGTGCGCCACACAAAACTCTTGAGTTCTCTAAAGTTTGTGGAGTTCTTCGTTATGAATAAATGTTAAATTTTCTAGAACATGATGCAGGAGGTCGCGTCTAGATTGAGCTGCGCACAAAGGCTTGCTCAGCGTGCGGCTGAATCATTAATTTACCAGGTTGGAAAGTAGCACAAAGAGCCGTTGTAACGCTGCACCCGAAGAAGATTTTGCCTGTGCTCGATAAGGCCCTTGTGACAGGCGTTGGTCTATCTTGGTAATCGAGTCGGCCGAAGTAACACCATGAGAGGGCTTCAGCGCAGGTCGCATGTGTGGGTTGTATACCTAGGATAATGTATTTAATCGTTGGTAGAACATCTACGCAGTACCTAATAAATATGATTTACCTATAGATATGTGTAGGATAATTGTAAAAAAGTAAAAATAGTGCGGGGTACTGTGCACTAAATAGTAGGCTGTCTTCACCCCCATGCTTATACTGTAATAGCCACGCTCGACTTGATGATACACTGAATGATGACTGGAATACCTACGCGTGACTGGGTGAAGTCTGCAATTGCAACGGATGACTTCGCTAAGTCTGGCCTAGAGCGACACTCACTGTGGGTCTCGCCGCCAATTTGTGGGGCACTGGGGCATGGCCTTTGTACAACCATGCAGGACTTGATATATTCATGTCCAGAACCCAGATTCCCCACGGAATAATACGGGGAGTGTAAATTTTGCATTTAACCATCATTATTTACCGGTCGCAAGGGACGCATTGTGGACTATCGCCATTTCCACTTCCACTTCGTCGCGTTCTCACATCCTTCACAATCCCAATTTTTCACAACCACCGATCAGTCGCTGAAATGTATCATCTTGACGGCAGCCCAGCCCCATCTGACCAGACACTTTTCACAGATCTGCTCAAAATCACAACAGCAAAATGGCAGGCAATACGCAAAGGAAGAGAAGCTACAGTACATGATGATGAAGCAAGCCCAAAACCCACAACGTCGAGGACCGCCTCCCAACTTTCGGTGCCGAAAGTAAAGGAGTAGTTCTTCTCATCTAGAATCTAAAGAGTTTTGGGAGATGTTTGCGAGCTATGGCGTAGGTACAATTTTTTTACTGTCGACAAAATGCACGCCATTTGTGCGACTATCGGTCTAAATCTGGCAATATCATAGCGCGAAGCCCCTCAAAGTAATCTTGTGTAGTTTGATGTAATAGAAAGCACAGCTAACCTACTATAGGAATGTGAAAATGGAGGTCCGTCTTCCGCAGTACCGAGGCAAGGAGACTCCTGCCTGCCGCGCATCATGCCTTTTCATGATGGCACATGGCACATTGTGGGAGCCACATTGGAGAAAATGGTGAGCCGTCACGTGAGTAGCTGCGCCAATTCCTAAGTCTTTGAGAGAATTTAGTGTCTATAGACTGCGCTCCATATACCCATAGATTTTTAATACACCATGCATATTGTGAATGCTGAAGTTCGCAGGACTTGAGGCACGAAAAACGAGCTCCGATTTCCTAGTTAAACTAGGTACCCAAGCACACGTCTCACGTGATAGCCTTGAATTTGATTCATTCTTGGCGTTCCAGGCTTTCCAAAACCGGCAACCAAACTCAAGAGTACCCATCACTACAACCGTTAATCACGCATCCCTAGGTAGCGCATTGCCAGTAAACCACAGTATCAGGGAAATCATTCATACGTCTTGACTCCCTCCACCGATCGGAAAGCTTGGCATCTCATGACACAAATTTGTTCCGAGTCGACGGATTTCATGCTGTCTCCCGAACCGAAAAATGGAGGCGACGGTGCTAGTGCACAGTTGTAACAGCCCTGATTGGACAAATGCCTCGCTCATTCTGGAAGAACTTGCGAAACTCGTAACTGTTCGGCCGAACTCGTAGTCAGACGAGACAAGAATGATTGCGCGTTCGACAGTGGTACACACCTCATGCATTACCTCCTTGCAAACAAGACAAGATATCTATGCGATATAAATTACTACCCCTTCCTAAACTTCCCACTTCAGAAAACCCCCAACTCCCAAATAACAACTGTGCCACTTTCGAATCGCACTTGTCCAGCACCCTTCTCAATATACGCCAGGATTTCTAATTATCGCCAGAAGATTCAACACAACACACGGTGACTTCAAACAGCGATTGAACTAGGAGAAAGATGGCAGACCTAAAAGAGCTGCAGAAAATTAGGCAATGTGGTCGGCTAGAGACAACCAGTACAGCAAGGCATCACACCGGACACTACAACAATGTTGGGCTGGCCGCGACTTACTCTTCACTATCATCAACGCCGGAATCTATGCAGGTTTTGGTCTACGCCACGCTTAGAAAAGTCATCTGCAAACATCCGGGACTCAGCGCCATTACTTTGAACGAAGACAAGAGTTATCCCCATCCGTACTTTGCAAGGCTACCTTCAGTCGACCTGCGTACATGTGTGGAATTTCGAGAGCGCAAAGGATCGATACCAGGTGATGGAGAGGCTGATACTGAGATGGATTTGCTCATCACCGAGCAACATCGTCTAGGCTACAAGACGGATGTACCATCGAAACCGTTTTGGCGACTTATTGTATTGACTCTGCCTGCCGACCAGAATACATTTACAGCAGCTTGGTTTTTTCACCATACAGTCGGGGATGGTACTTCAGCCTTCATCTTCCACGAAACATTTCTCGCTTCTCTGAATGCCCTAGAATCGAATCCTGTAGCAGACCCAATCGTCGAAGCCCCTACGAACACTACCTTCCCGAAAGCATTTGAGAAGATGCACCCAATGAACACTACTCTACCTTTCGTCGCCAAGACTGTGTGTAAACACTATCTTCCGCTCATATTCAATAAGCGCCCGGCGAAGCTGTGGACAGGAAACGACGTACCAGCTACCGTCGGCCCTAACCCTCCCTTCAACTACCGAACATTCGTGTTATCAGCTCATGTTACGTCACGACTAGTACAAATCTGTCGGAGAGAACGCGCTACTGTGACTTCAACAATAGAATGTCTAGTCGCCGCATCCCTTTTCACTTATCTTCCCGAAGACAGCGTCGACCAAATTAGGTTCTCGGGACCAATCTCAATGCGACGATTCCTCAAAGACAACGTTCCGGCCGACCAATTTGTAAATGCCGTTAGCACATGGGACATGAAGCACTACCGGAAAAACCACATGCCGAATACCACAGTGGACGCCAAGCAAGGCAGCGTATTGCAGCGCTTCTCGTGGGACGAATCTCGCGCCATCAAGGCCGCAATCCAAAAGCAGGTCTCGAAAGAAGGCCGTGATAATAAAATTGCGATGCTCAAATATGTACCCAACATACCAGATTACTGGGCTGGGCATCAAGGTAAACCGCGCGAGAAAACGGCAGAGATGTCGAATATTGGGGTTTACAAGGCGAAAGCCACGCCAGGCGAAGCAAAGTGGCAAATTGGCAGGATAGCATTCAGCCAGTGTGCGGCTCCCCAGGGGAGTGCTTTTGGAGTCAATGTCGTTACTGGTGGGGATGGAAACGCGAGCATCAACTTTGGTTGGTTGGACGCTGCGATTGAGAAGGACTTATTGACAAAGATTATCGAGGGAGTAGTGAACGGTCTTGAAGAGTTGGTAGCGACTTCCGACCAAGAGGCGTAGTCGGAATGATTGTCAAGAATTGGAGCACGTTGCATCGCACAAGGAGAAAGTTTTATAATAGAGAAGATTAGGGTGTGGAGAAGCATGTTGATGAGAGCGCAATACATTTTATGGTTCTGCTGCGCTGGCCGTTTCGGGTCAAGAGAAATCATTGTATAGATTGTTATGGTTAATATTTAGAGATTTTATTACATAAAAATATACACTAATTTCTACGCCGGAAAATCTGACGCATACCTAGTGATGCTGCATGGTCAATGAATGCCTTCCAACCTCAACGCCAAAATAATTACCGAGCTATAACCCCCCCAAAAAAAAGAAACCTTGTAGACACTTTGCTCCATTTGTGAACGTCACCCTCAGTTCCGTCCGGCCGTCTTGTACACCCAAATTTCCTGTTGGCCTCTTTGTCTCATCGCTCCTTGTCCATAGTATGCATCAAATGCCGCATTGGTAGCCTCGTGGTGCTCCTTCGCGTGTCGCTTGATAGAGGCCCAGATGCTATTTGCCTTGCTTGAAATCGTAGAAGTATTGATCGAAGATGTAGATGATTTAACGGCCTCCTTTGCGAGCTCAACTGAGGTGCGGGGCGTAGTTGCTGTAGAATAGGACATCGTGGTCGTGTTGTTGTTTGTTGATGAGGTATGTGTGCGGGGAAGAGGAAAGCTTTAGCTGGTTGGCTCTTTCGCTGTGGTATTTCAAGATCAAGTTGAAAGGGACGCTTGCAAAGGTAGATATTGGTCGTGTTGTGATTTTTGATTTGTTTTTGCAAAACTTCTACAAGTTTAGGTTGGTTTGAATTCCGATAGTTTTGGCAAGCTGGAGTTGGACAGACTGATACAGTGCGCTTTGTTATAATGCAGGGCTTCTCCCACCTGGCTCTCAATCACATCTTATACTGCTATGGTTATAAGATCTCCGACAACGGTATTGGAGTTGAATGACTCTCATTACAAATCCACTTTTAAAACCAGCCTCACGCGCCCTCTTGTCAATACATAACATTCTCGCTGCTGCTAGACCTGTTTGCGCGAGAAGGCAGCAAGATGATCCAATGGCAGCATCAGACTAGCCGAGAGTAAGCCACATCAATCCATTTGGATGCGTCATGGCTTTGGATAACTATGTATCCCGACGGACAAAGCAGGCGTGTCTTCCAGTCATACACGCATGAAGCTGAACGCCATAGCTAATTTTCAGGCATGACCAATAACTGCTAATTTCATGGCTTGAATCGCGGTGTACCATTGGCCCACTCTTCAGGATTTAGAGACAGGAGCTCGCGAATTACGCTTACAGTACGAAGTTTGACATGTTGCGCCTTACGCACTACGCCCTTGCGCGCACAGACCCACGGGATGATGTTGAGCGGCGCATTATTCAGTATTACTTGTAATGAGCGCCCTACCTACGTCAACTCACGTACCTAGCTTTGCTAATTATACCCAGGTATGGGAACAACAAGTTTGCAATTGTGGTGCACAGGTGAAAGATGGGGGTCAGGGTAAACCACGTAGTATTGGCTCCGAGAAAGTTGGTCAGTATGTATTAATATCAATATTATTCTGCTATTAGATATATATGCTCTTACGGCTTGACAATTGTCGAAAATGGCAAAGTAGTGTCCATAAAGAAATTCGCACTCCGAGCACTTGGCAGCGTCGGATCGGTCACGTTGCACATTTTTGTGAAGCTCCCAGCCTCAGCAAACTTGCCCCGGACGATATTGCGATACTGCGACAAAGGGCATGAAGATCCAGGGCCGCTATCACAGTCGTTTACTGGGTAAACAACTTCATTTAACCGAATGCGCATATACACATCGGATATTGTGTTGGCGGTGCTGTTGTTTGTAGCCCCACAATAGCTTGGTGGACTAACTGGAGCGGAGGGGCAATAGAGACGTTCAAACGCAACGGTGCCGCGCATGGGAGTAAGAAGGCTTGATCTGAACTTTCTGTTTGAAAGGAGCCTATTTCCAGGGAGTTGGGGCTCATCGTCAAAAATACCGAGAGCGGCGATGAGCTGATTGATCTGCCCGTCATTCGCAAAGTTTGCCATGATTTTAGGGGGTATGAAGGTTGTGTTGGCTGTTTTGTAAACTGCATTTGGTCCATCCATAAAGCGCTGAGTAACCATGTCCAGAACCGGAAGCATTTGATACTTTTCAATATCTGATCCGAGTCCTGTTCCGTACCAGTACCGGAGATCTTGCGAATATTCATACAGCAAGACCTCATCCTCAGTGAGTAGATCGCAGAACGGGCTTCGGCGTTCCGCAATTTGCGTCTCGAAGCCGCAAAGATAGGGGATTTGTTGCACATCACCCTCGGTGAAGTTGAACGCACCTTGAATTTTGGCATTCAATCTGGAGCGGACGGCTGGAATCCAGATGGCATCCCACTCATCCTTGTAGGGACTTCCACCCTCATCATTGTATGCACCGCAAAGATCGCTAGGCGCAAGCGAGTTCATCCACGATGCAGGGTCGCTGGCATTGAGTGCATATATGGTAGTGAGCTCAGTGGCCTTGGGCCCCATGAAACCCTGGGCAAAGTAGCGTGCACTGTCGCGTACACGAGGGCTTGACTTGTAATAGTTAGCCCACATGGTGAATGGAGTATCGAACTCGTGTAAGTGAGCATAGCGCCGACGCCATGTTTTGCCCATGTCTTCAAGCTCTTTTTTTCCGGTTGGTGAGATCTGAGCGATCTGACGCTGTGGGTCGGAGAGAACAGGTTTCCATGTCTTGAGGAACTGGAACTTCTCATCGGTTACATTCCAAGGCCCGGCCGCTTCGAGACGGTTAGATAGTTCAACCCATCCATTGTATGCGCCAGTGTCTGGATAACGACTGCCATGCCGAGAGAAGAAGGCAGCAAGCTCAACCGTACAGCCAGAGGGCACATTTGAAGATATTCCTGTGACTTCGGGACCTTTGTAATCTTAGTATGTGGAATTATAGGTTTGTCATGATAAATGGTGAGCTACCTGGAAACCATTGTCCATTGCCTCCAACATGTTGCAGAATGTTGAAGTCATCTGCTGCGACAACGCCTCGAATGGCAACTGCCGCTGCGACCAAGTTAATGAAAGTATACATTATTACGACCCTGTGTATGTCTCTTCTCCCCACATCGCTGTTCTCGACGTTGCTCTTTATGAAAACTTCTCTCTAATCATGGGTGCTATATCTAGTAGTATACATGAACCTCGGAGATTGGCCTTGGTGATGTTTCCTAGATGGGTTGGACAGGTACAAGGGTGCTCAGGAGTGGTTCGCGCACGTGGAGCGGCGACGCTCACTGAGAGGCTCTCGCATCATTTTTGGTTGACTCCATTTCTTTGGAAGGAATTGTTCCATCGTATTGTTTTGTAGATAGTCTTTCATGGCAAAATTGGGAGTACCTAGGTAGGACGCATGAAGAGTGCAACTTCGGCGAAACCCTCGCTTCGAGGCAGGTGCCATGCTGGGGGGTATGTGCGGATCCCGTAACCCGGTTGACTTAACAGTCAACACCAGCACATTCTCCAATAGTCTGCTGGTTACCATGCACGCTGCCAAACACATTCGGTGACTATCCGACCCGCGTCTCCATCCGTTCTTGGGAGTTTTGGACCATGGCTGACCCCAAACCGCGACAACGGAAATATGCCCCACGTTCGCGTACAGGCTGCTTGACCTGCCGAACTCGCCGGAAGCGCTGCGATAATCGGCATCCTCAATGTGCCAACTGTACACGCCTCAATCTTACTTGCGAATGGCAGCCACAGCGCAAACTGACTATCGAAACAACCCGGAGTGCTGCTTCACCTAGTCCTGAACTCCAGATTAGTAGCCCTCTACGTTCATCGCTCGATTTTTGGGATGTCTTGCCTGGTGACCTAGACGCAGCATCTGAGAGGAAGCATATACTCCAGTACTATGTTCAGGCCTACGTCCCAAGTGTCTCAATTGCCTCAAGCCCAGCCAACTACTATACTTCATTGTACATGCCATGGGCCTTCCAAATTAATGGCATGCTTGATGTTATTTTGGCCATTTCATCCGCCCAACTGGCTCGGCGTGTAGAAGACCCTGAGCGTTCCAAATACCTCCAGACAGTATCACAAAAACACGAGAACAGGTGCTATAAATTCATCAAAGACCGTGTCTCTCAGCTGGGGGAACCTCTTCAAGATGCCTATCAAGTTATTGCCATTACTCTGATACTGGTCGGGCTGGAAGCCCTCAACGGCAACACTTCTACGCGTTGGATATCCCAGCTGAAGTGCGCACAAAGACTGTTGAACAATATCTCGCCAGAGCAGAGTATTGTGGACTGCGTTGAAGTTGACTCTCTGCACCGGCACTTCACTTACCATTTTGCTTCCGCTTCTCTTATGGCGCGAGTAACCACAACATCGTCCACGGCTTCGATTGAACCAAATTTGTTTTCTGTTAGTGCATCCATGATGCCGATGACTACCATTGATCCATTAATGGGCATTTCATACCAACTGTGCGACCTGATCGTTCGAATACAATACGTAACATCTAGTAATCCAGCGTTTCCACACATCACCGATGCTTCCTTTCAAGCAATCGAGAACGGTATTATGAACTGGACGTACGAAAATCCATTTACTTTAGGGGTTGATCTCACCATTGCTCTCGATCTCATTGCGCTTGCCGAGGCGTACCGTCTTGCCGCGCTTATTCAATTATACGGAAGCTCTTCATCACACAAGTCGCAAATACCCAATTGTGCTTCACGGGCTATGGAATTTGTGTCTCGAATACCACCGGGAAGTCCCTCAGAATCCAGTTTGCTCTATCCGATGTTCTTGGCTGGTGCAGAACTTGAGGATGAAATTGCTATGGAAAGGTGCTCGAAGAGGCTTGATGAAATTCAGGGGAGAAACCGTTATGAAAACGTGAGAATGGTGCAGAAAGTTCTCAAAGAGGTCTGGCGGCCGAAGCTGGAATCAGGGCAACGAAGAGATTGGGAAGAGGTACTCAGGGAATGGGACTGGTCTTTCACACTGGTATAAAGACTCTCGGGCGCCGTTTATCTTGCTGCTTTAGTAGACGTCTTGGTTCACTGGAAGATATGCTCCAGCAAAACTGACTTACAACGAATAAAAAACGACCGCTATCTACTCCCTAGAGCATCCGAGGCTTAATACAACCCCTTGTGAACTTATTCTAGTTCTCAATTTGGAAATTTTGGTGTAGTTCGGCGTAGCCGATATCCCATCTTCAGCTTCTGACTACCCCGCATCTTAGTTACTCCCTGATTGGTGGCCAAGCAGACGCCTTTGCTCCGTTGGCAGCTACTCAAGTGGGATAGTGCTCCAATAATGTTTGGATAGCTGAGTACGACAGACGCCGGTTCGACCAGCACCCCCGCTTGTCATGCTTTTGTGGGGCGTAGCTTGCTTTGCACTTACTTATAACTAACCCTCCCAAGGTTTCTATATCAAGAGTATCTCGTACGATGCTGATTCTTGGCTTGTAACATAGTTATTTTCCTGGTATCATTCTCTCCCCGATTGGAATACACCAAACACACCACATCTTGTTCAGCCTATCAGGAATTGTTCTTGTCTCCACCATGACCGAGTCTGCAATGTCTCCGATGGCTACACATGTTCTATTCGATCAATCACAACTTGATGTTTCGAGACTCCAGGGTCGTTCCGTACTGATAACTGGAGGCGCCTCAGGAATAGGCCTTGCATGCGCAACAAAAATCGCAGAGGCAGGCGCTCTAGTTACGATCTCTGACCGACAAGAAACTACCGGCCATGCCGTAGTACAAGACTTGATACAAAAGGGCAACAGAGTTCAATTCGTACATTGCGACGTCACGTCTTACGCCGGACAAGTCAACATGTTCCAAAGTGCAATTCAATTCGGCGAGGGTAGGATTGACATTGTCATCCCGAACGCCGGCGTCGTGGCTGAAAGAAGCCTCTTCGAAATGATCCCACAAGCTGCTCCAACCATAAACAGTCCGCCACCATCAGAGCCAGGCTTTGTTAGCTGCACCGTGAATTTACAAGCTGTATACAATACTTGCTATCTCGCTATGCATTACTTCCGCCTTCCACGAGATCCTGCCGATACCTATAAGCCGAGTATTGTACTCATCTCATCTCTTGCAGGTTACATAGGTTATCCGTCCAGTACAACATACAGCATGTCGAAATTCGGTGTTCGAGGCCTTTTCTACGCAATTCGAGATGGCGCAGCACCTGCTTTCCGCGTTAACCTCGTGGCACCTTGGTTCGTCAAGACTGCCATGACCACAGCACCGGACTTTGTAGCGAGTGAGACTAGTATGCTTTTAAACTTCACTGGCTTCGCACCCATGGAGCGTGTTCAATCTGCTGTCATGCAATTCTGTGCAAATGAAAACCTACATGGACGAGCTGCGGGTATCTTTCCGATGGCGAATGAGGATTTGGGAGACGATCTCGAGGGGTCATATTCCGGGGTGGTATTGGAAAAACACATGAAGGATATTATGGCGAAGGTGATGAAAGGCATGGCCGATATGGAAGCACAAAAGAACGAGCTTGCGAGATAAGATAGTGCAACGGATGCTTTGAGATTGACAGAGGCGCAGTGAGCCTAGGTATTAATTTCCGATTCATGTCTGAGTTTGAAGTCACTCCCCCTCCCTGTACGTAGTTATTATTTAGTAGATTGCTCGTTACGCTATACTACTTCGTGCTTCGCCCTCTGGCCTGTCTCGAATATTGGTAGTGAGTAAGTAACTATGGGAGGGTGTTATTAACCCTGTGAGTGTAATTTCAACTGATGATTAAATGATGAATGACTGACTGAAGTTGGAGGCGGCGTGCTGGTGATGAGTAACCGAACGTAGTTAGCACCACTGCACCAAGTGACAGGGATAGAGTGCTTCTTGTGTTTGTAAACACGGGCACGGAATACACAACTGATTGCTCCGCATCCGCAACATCATCGCCAGCATCGCAACCACGACGACGACGACGCGCCTCTTTTGGTAGTCGTAGAGCATGCTTTGCTGACATTCTTTGTCCTTCAGCTATATATCATGAATTTTATCAAGTCAGAGGTGGTCAACGAGAATGAGGCAAGTCACCACACACGCACGCTCGACAGCTACCTACATCATGACCGCCCTGCTAACTCGATGGCGTACTACAGGGCCTCTCAAAGCCTTCATTGATAAAGCAGCCTTCTCAATTACCCAAGATGGCACCGTCGCAAAGTCGTCCTCTTGGTGAGCTTCAGGACGCGAATGCTCGAAGCGCCATGGTGCCACCAACCACAGCGATGAAGCATAAACCCTCAGGCTGTAAACACCCCTCCGAGTTGTAGTAGGAAGGATGAATAACTGACTTCTACAGTACCCGAGCCTGCATTCAAACGAAAGCCATTAATGGAGCAAGCCCTCGAATACAATCGAACGTCTGCTGCGCCTAACACCGCTCGCTCGATCCCCAACGCGGTGAAGAATGCCGCTGCCCGTGGCTTCGCGGCCTCGACATCGCGACTCAACACCGCCAAGTCTCTCAAACAATTCTCTGCGACTTCGCTTAGTGGCAGTATGGGCGCCGGCGCGCGAGCCCCGGCTGGTAATGCGCGGCCAAAGTCAGCATACGGTAATCACGTCAGGAGTAAATCACAACATCAGGTTCCTCGCCCTGCCACAGCAATAAGGCAGGAAGAAGAGGAAGTAGAGGCTGAGTGCCTCGAGCGTAAAGGTATACACATATTTTCTATGTCTACTACTCCAGAGAAGACACCCAAAGTCTCCAACAACCCACCTGCAACACCAAACAACCCACCCACCTTTTCTAATGTACCTCGCACGAGAGGGTTTCATTTATCAAAACCAAGATCTATCTCATCCCCATCTGATATCCGTTCAATCCCTCCTATTATGGAAGAGCCCGCCGATTCCAGCTGCGACGACATCTGCATCAATCTTGAAGCGCTTAATTTGGGCGGTTCCAGGGCAAGATGTCGAAGCAAACGCGTCGGATGTGGAAAATTTCCTGGCAAGGAGCCAAATACTTTTTCCAAGCCCCAAGCCCCTCCCTCTCAGCTTTTCAAAGCAACACCTGTGCGCCAGACAGCGACCTCAACGCCTGTTTGGTCACTCCCTTTCACACCTAATTCATCAAAGGCACCTTTTCTGAACAAGTTCACTAACGATCGCTGTCCAGACATTTACGACGAACGAATCGAGAATATGGAGCGCGCCTTTCAATCATTTAAAAAGCAGATGGAGGGAGACATGCAACAGAGCTCCGATTACAAGGAAATGATGAAACATCTGGAAATCAAAGGCAAGTGACAATCGTGAACCGCTGATTTCAATGTTCAACAACAGTAAGCATGTACCTATCTAACATAGTCCAATAGTCATTGAACTTGAAGCGATCCGCGAGCGACTAGGAGCTGTCAACGAAGGCCTGACATCAGATCTCAAAGACACCAAAAGCGCCTTTGCTACTGTCAAGATGGAACTCGAAATGACACAACGAAACCATTCATTTGAGACCGATGATCTCCGTCGAAAGCTTCGTAACGAGGTCGAAGACGTAGAATTTCGACACGAGAAGGATATAAAACGAATGCTGAGAGACAAGGAGGAGTCAGAAGACAAGCTACGCAAGGATTTTGAAACACGCATCGATAAGCTAATCAAAGAACATGGCGCAGAGCTGGCTGAGTTGAGGAAGAAGGTGAACGCAGATGGGGAAGCTGAGCGAATTCGGCGGCAAGAGGAAGCGCAAAAGGTGGAGTTGGAGTATGCATCCAAACTCAGAATGGCAGCACTAGATGCAGACACGAAGCAACGTGAAATCCAGCTTGTTCAAGGCGAGCTGATCAATGTCAAGTCAGATCTTGACAGGGAAAGAATGCTCAAGACTGGGCTCCAAGGTCAATTGACTGAAGCAACAACGCACAATCTCACACTAGGTGCTGCGAATAAAGCGATGAAGGAGAAGATTGACTTTCTCGAGTCAGACAGTCAGGCGCAATCCCAAGCATTCAATGATCTCCATCGACGAATGCAAGAGGCTATCGAAGCAGCGGAGCAAGCACATGAGAAACTGCGCCAGGAGGAAACATTACGACGAAAGCTGTTTAACCAAGTACAAGAACTCAAGGGCAACATCAGAGTCATGTGTCGTGTGCGACCCGCACATGCCACAGAGACGGAGCCTGCAGCAATCTCCTTTCCGGACAACGACACCGATAGCAAAGAGGTCGCAATTCTTGGTCCCAACAAGCAAAGCGTCACTGGCAAAGATATTACTGCAGCATACGCGTATTCTTTCGACCGTGTGTTCGGGCCTGCCGCAAACAATGGCCAGGTATTTGAGGAGATTAGCCAGCTCGTACAAAGTGCACTGGACGGCTACAATGTCTGTATCTTCTGCTACGGTCAGACAGGGTCTGGAAAGACCCATACCATGTCGTCGCTTGACGGCATGATTCCTCGTGCCACGGCTCAGATATACGCCGAAGCACAACGCCTCGAGGAAAAAGGTTGGCGGTACACTATGCAAGGCTCCTTTATTGAAGTCTATAACGAGACATATAACGACCTTCTCGGACGCTCGGAAGATCTCGACAAGAAGAAGGTAGAGGTTAGGCACGACTCCACAAAGAAGCAGACATACCTGGAAAATGCTGTTAGTGTCGCTCTCGATGGTCCAGAGCGGGTCGATGAGATTCTCGACACTGCAAGCAAAAACAGGACTGTGGCAGCCACCAAAGCGAATATGCGATCGAGTCGAAGCCACTCGGTGTTCATTCTGAAGCTCCTAGGTACAAATGATGTCACAGGCGAGAAGAGCGAGGGTACGCTGAATTTAGTTGATCTTGCTGGATCAGAAAGACTCGAGCACTCCAAGGCCGAGGGGGCGCGACTGAAGGAGACACAAAATATCAACAAAAGCTTGAGCTGTCTAGGAGACGTGATCAACGCGCTTGGTTCATCCAAGGAGGGTGCTCACATCCCGTACAGAAACTCAAAGGTATGATCTGATATTATTGTTGTGAAGCAAAGGGCTTCAGCTAACATATGTATAGTTGACTTACCTTCTCCAATATTCTCTCGGGGGCAACTCGAAGACTCTCATGTTCGTTATGGTTAGCCCGCTACAGGCGCATCTTCAAGAGACAATCACAAGTCTCAAGTTCGCTACCAAGGTGCACAACACGCATATTGGTACGGCGAAACGTCAAACTAAGACGAGCTAAGACGCCCATCGAAGTAGGAGATGCAGCGCATTGCAAACATGGGAGATGTTCTTGGGGCACAATTGAGGCAACGGAACGGAGGTGTGCGTGTATATTTTCAGCAGCGACCATTGAAGTGTTCGAGGTCGACTTGCTTTTCTGTCCCACTCACGACCAATTGGCGCAAATCACATTCAGGTACGCGGGGGAAAAATATGTAGCCTCCTAGCTGGCATTGCATGGTGTTCTGCAAACATGGTAGGCGTCTTTGTTATTTTGTTCTAGCGGTAGGCTTGCATCATCGCATCAGCACCCTTGCATAAACTTACTATCCATCATGACCCAGTCCAATAATCTGCACTTTGTCTACCGTCGTTACACAAATCAAACAAAGATGTATGGCCGCGTTGCTTGGTAAACCCCATGTGCCGTCCCGTGTCTGCATGCCCACCCTCTCGGAAGCGCTACCGTGCTCCTCGTGTCCCGTATGGCCCCAATCATGCTCAGGCTTCCCGCTGTCGCAAAGTGTCTGCGTTCAACAGTAAAGAAAGATGTTGCCGGATTGAGTAGGTTGGGTTGCCGTGGATGTGGTTGTTGGTTTTTTTGGTGGGATGGCGGGGTACGTGCCGGTGCGACGCGGAGATATGTCTTATTTTGGCCTTGTTTAGATTTTTGGGTAATGTACGATTGGTGGTTAATAGTGGATAGATAGTTGGGTACAAACTGAGTCTAAGATGTTGTGTCTATAGATCAATCGCAAGGCTGGCTAGGTAGGTATCTTTTACAAGGTCTGTAGAAAGATTTGTGAAATACTACGAGGTTATTCATTGGTACATAGTTACTATACACATAGTATTTCTACACATGCGAGAAACAAATAATCCCAACCACTCAAGAAGGCAATACTCCATACTCAGCATTCCTCCATTCACACATGCCTCGCAATTCTGCTTCACTACCATACAACACCGTCACAAAAACCCTATCCGACACCATATCTGGCTCCGAATGCACAGGACTATCCTCCCGCCCCCAGCTAAACCTCACGACATCGCCATCCCCAACCCGAACACGACTTTCATCCTTAAACGCATCCGCCAACCAAGCACGCAACGCATCATCCGTCTCCTCCCACTCTTCATCCGTAGGCTCCACATCACCTTTCTCCTCCCACCAATAATGCTGCGCCGTCCCTCTCTTCAACACGTCGAAACTCCGCTGATTAGGCTGCAGCATAAGCGTCGTAGGGCCCATGAACGTCAACGCATATTTGCTCCTGACCACATCTTTCCGCGCCTCGTCGTACGGATACATGCGGCCGTCCTGGTGCCATCTCGGAACGTGGAACGCGGCCGTTGGCTTCGTGACGCGCATGGTGAGCCAGCAAGATTTTTTTTCAGAGGGCGTGCCAATGCAGTCGGTTTGTGTGGCGTGGAGGAATGATGTTAGGGTTGATAGCACGTCTGACTCGGCTGCGTTGGTGGTGGTGGCTAGGAATTTGGAGGCAGAGGGTGCGAGTGAGGAGTCGACGGGGCCGTAGTAGTCGAATGTTGATTCTTGGGTTGTGCAGGTGATTGGTGGGGTGGGGATGGGGTTGGGTAAAATCGCACAGGGGGGTTGGTTTGGCATGTTTGATGTAGGTTGTGGGAAATGATTGGTGAAAAAAGTCCTGTGAGTTGTAGGTATCTTATACTTACTGTTAATGGGGTGAGGGGCCTCTGGATTAGTTGAATCCTACTGAACTTCAGCCGCACCTAGGCACCGAGATACTTTTTAGCTTGCTCGTATCTTCACCGCTTGATCGTCCTATTTTTGGCATGTTGAAAAAGCTTTGTGCTAGCTTATACACTTACAAAAAGCATACTGCCAAGTTGTTCTCCCTCACAACACATGTAGGCCTGATTCGATATAATCATAACATCACGTCTAACACCACAACCAGCAAAATTGATAAATAAAATGAGTTAGCTATAATCAAGGGGGTATATACCATCTAAACCAAATGCTACATTCCTTCGTGACTACATCCCCACCCTGAGCCCCCAGCCACATCTTCACTCGGCTACATTACCCTCATTCTCCTCCCAATTCGGCGGCCGCCAATCGAAAAGGTCAAAAGCGTCCGTACTCCAGGGTCCAACATCATTATCTACAACCGGACTAGGAAGCTCGTCTACACACGGTAAATCCGTCTGAACACTTAGACTCTGCGCCCGCGCTAACTTGATCCTAGGATCCGTCCTCTTGACCAAGGCAGCAAGCGTAGACACTTTTTTCTTCGGCTCAGGTGCCCGCGGTACTTCGGCTTCATTGCTACTCAATGTTTTGGGTAAGTTTTGTTTTTCCCAGGTCGAGGATATGCTTGGTATTGGGGCGTCGTTTTCACTTCTTACGCGTCTAATTTTGCGGGCAGAGGATGTGTAGGCTGGTTCCGCATCATCTTTGATCGGGTTAGCGGGTCTTTGCCGCTTCCTTGGTTTTTGGAGGAGGGACGCAAGTTCGGTAGTGCTCATTAATGGGCCTTTCTTTCCGCCACGTAGAGAATAAGGTGGCAGGACTACAGTTTCATCGCGAGGCTCCATTATGGGAAGTTCAGGGGGTAGATTTGCGAAGGTAGTTTGCTTCGAATTAGCTTTCGGCTTTTTCTCGAAGCCCCCGGTTGATAAAGCTGATTTGTTTGGAGGAGTGGACGTGGATCGTGATCGAGCCCCGGAGATGTCGATAAATCTGGGAGAAATTATTCGAGGGGGTGGTAATGGAGGCTCTAAAATGGCAACCTGGGGCGGCGACACCGTGCGAGCTGCTTGATCGTTGACGTTCGTATACTTTGTGGATTGGCCATTTTCCTTAGTACGCGTCGGAGTGGGTAGTCTCGGTTGGATATATTCTGCTTCTGTCGTCTGTGACTGTAACCGCTTTTGTGGCTCTAGGCTTCTGTTGCCTGTAGGGCTTTGTAAAGCCGGCTTGGACATAGGCGCTTCGAACAATGGTGACGAAGGCGCACAAGATGATTGAATAGGAGAAGACTGAATAAGTAATTGTTGGTCCATGAGGCCATGGACGACTTCAGGGTCATTAAAAGGATCGTCAGATAGATCGAGCTCCGAAAAGGGGGATTTAACCGTCTGCAAAGCAATCTCGCTTCCTATAATTGGTGACTTCCGTCTCTGCTTTGATCGTGGCGAAGCTCTCGAGGCTAGCATGGGACTATCTAGCATAATACCCCTACTAGATCTCAAAACTTCGGCTGATGGTTCCAAGCTTTGTAATCGTGAGGTGTTGGCAGCATTTTGTTTTGGGGCTGAAGCAGCATGCTCGTGGCCGATTCTTGGAGGCTGTTTAGATATGGATTGACAGAGCAGAGTTCCACGTTTGACCCCTGCGGACAACCGCAAAGACTTGGCTTTCCGATTCCGTGGTGGGGTGGGTTGTGGCGATGGGAGCTTCTGGGGTTTTTGTGCAGGCTGGATCGCAAATTCAACATTCGTCAGGCGGTTCGACGTACTGACTGGAGGCGAAGGTAGTGCTGGCTGTTTGGGCGTTTTGATTGTCTTCGATCCAGGCAGACGGATCTTGGTCCGAGGGGGCTTGGAAGTTGTTATGGACGGCAGTTCCTGAGGTTGATCATACTGAACAACTGGCGCAGAAATAGTTGGCCGGAAGGCTTTGGTTGGTGGGCTCAGCAGTTTCACGCCAGACGGAAGAACTGAAATGGGATCTGCCTCAGAGGAAAGGGTAATGGCTTTAGCTACCAGTGTTTGATGTGGTAAAAAGACAGGCATTGAATCTGGCACTGTTGCAAGGTGAACAGTCTTTTGCCTTTTTGACGCTTGTTCCACCATGTCATTCTCCTTTCTCACCTCATACGGAGATTTCATAGGCACTGCCTTGCCTACAGGGCCTCTTGGCGGGCCAAGCAGAGTGTTCAAAGACTTGTGTCGCAACTGTGTTCCTGTTCGCACGGCACTGCTTGGTGCTACAGACGTTGGGCGTTGGAATGGTCGCATAGATGAGGAAGGCACGGGGCGGGCAGCAGGCTCTTTTGCCGACTCTTTTCCTTTTTTGTCGAACAGTGGTGTTAGATCAGTCTGTGTTGTGCCCATGGATTCGGCAACCTCGACCATGACGCCTTTGTCGAGGGTAAGCTCATCACCTTCCTGTAGTTCATTGCTGTCTTTCCAGTACGTGTCCCCTATATGGTTCCTTGCCTGGTCAGACACCATGACTCGGTTGTTGAAGGTATGAAATTTGAGGTAGCCATCTTGCCATCTCTTCTGCTTCCGTTTGAAGTCGTGGGTGAAGAGACATCGAAACTCTACGACGGGTGCTGTTTGTGAAGGAGGAAGAGCAGATGAATGGGGGGTCATGGTCATGGTATTGGGACCAGACACGTACTAACTGTCCTGGCGGACATGAAGGTGAGTCAAGGTGGGGTGGTGGGGGGGGGGGGGGGGGAAGTGGTGATGTGAGTTGGGACGTGACGTGACGTGACGCGCCACTTTCATTATCATGTTTGCACGTCATCATGTGACTTCATGTTAGCGTGCCGCTGTGCTTCATCAAAAGCGGCTTGGGGCGGATCAAGCCCCCCTCAAGGCCATGCAACGCAATTGCACGGATCCCGGCAAAACATGGCTCAACTGAGGGTTTGTGTGTTGGGGGAGCTGACGCGTGCTTGTTTGTGTTGCTATTGCTTTCTCAGCAGCCATGAAATGAAATGAAACGAAACGGAATAGATAGTTCATGGCGGGGTTACCAGTACTACGTCCACTGTTGGGGTTGCATGGCTGCCTGACCCTGGCAACCTTCGAGTCTCTTCACCTCGACTGAGCTCCATTGTAGGTAATCGACGCTTACCTACACAGTACCTAGTAGGCAGATAACAAGAATACCTGTGAGGCTCAGCCACCCATCCACCCACTAGCTTTGGCGCAGTCGCAGCTCAGCGCTCCACCACCCTCACTTTACATTTTGCATTCCGACTGCCCCAACTCTCTTCCGCAACCTGCCGTTGCTCGCGGTCGCCACTACCTTGCAACATGCAACGTGCACAGAGAACCTTTGGCCGTTTCCTCAAGAGGGCGCCAAATGAAGCCGATGTCGAGGCTATGCTCAGCGACTTCAATGACTCGGAGCAGATGCTGGAGAAGGTGTGTATTGTGTTTTATGTTTTATACCTGCCACACCCACACCCACACCCACACCCACATCCACGAACTGGCGGGGTGTTGGTGCCAGGGCCTCAACACCCCATGCATCACATGATAGATATAGACACATCGATATATCTATATATATCATGCACTGACACCCTATCCAGCTTGAGGCCTCATCCAAGCAATGGCGCGATGCATGGACAAATATCCTCAACCACCAGCTGGCTGCCGTCGAGATCATGCACACCATCTTCAAGCCATTGGGCGGCGATGGCACAGCTGGAGGCTCACATGTTGCTGTCGAGACTCCTCATGCCACACTGGAACGTGTCTCTGCTCTCCAGGACGCCTTTTCCGAGCTCAAGACAGACATGATGGAGGAGGTTAAGGACATTGACAGGAAACTTATCGTGCCTGCAAAGCTAGCGAGAGATTCATTGAAGCCTATGAAAAAGGCCATCAAGAAGCGAGAGGACGCAAAGGTAACCTTTACCAACACCGAGTTTCTGCCATTGCTGACACGGTGCCACCACAGGTCGACTACGAGCGGTACAAGAGTCGCTGCGAGGCCCTCCAGAACAAGAAAACACGCTCCGAGCGCGAGAACGCAGCCCTAAACAAGCACGAAGTCGACCTAGAACGCTCGACCCATGCATATCAACTCGCAGATGAGAACTTGCGTGATCGCCTACCCAAACTCAATGCTGCCACCTTCTCCATCCTCCCACATCTTCTCGCAAACCAAATTGTACTGCAGAACAACCTGATTGGAAACTTGTACACTGTGCTGCACCAGTACTCGCACGAGCAGGGCTATCCGGACCCGCCGCCTGAGCCGGAAGAGGTCATACCTCTCTGGGAATCTAGCTTCACCTCTCTGCGCAAGGAGATGGAACAAGAATTCTCCCTCCTCAAGACGGGCAAGGCGGTCCAGCAGCCCATGCGCCTACCAGACAAGGGAGACACGCTGACAGGTCTGGGTATCAGGAATAAAGTCATACCAGGTCGGCGAACAAGCAGTAACGATTCAGTTCCCACCATCACTCGAACATCATCGAAACCTGCTACACTTCAGTCCACAGCCGAGAATGGCCCACCGCTCAACCTTGCTAGCAAACCATCTTTCAGCTCTCTGAACGCCTCGAAGCCCAAGATTAACTCTGGCTCACCGCACTTGACTCCTAGTGACACTTTTGGTCGGAGAACGTCAACCGCTTCGTACGACTCATCTTACTCCAACGGGACAAACGGCCAAAATGACTACTTTGCTCACGCCAACAAGATTCGTTCCAACGGTTCATCCTCACCAAACCCAGCAGCCGGAAAGAAGAAGCCGCCTCCACCCCCACCAAAGAAGATTGGTTCCTTCCAGTCCGAGTACGTAACAGCCATGTACGACTTCGACAGTCACACGGCAGGTGACTTGTCGTTCCGCGAGGGCGATCGCATCCGCGTCGTCAAGAAAACAGAGAGCTCGCAAGACTGGTGGGAGGGCGAATTTAGGGGCGTTAAAGGAAGTTTCCCGGCTAATTACTGCAAGTGAAAGGGTAAACAAATGGGGGAGCGGGGGTTGTTTGGTGGACGGGGCATTGGTAACCGGCGAAACTTTAGCGATATCCCCAAAAATGCATATGATAATGGAGTTTGTCTTAAATTTTTTTTTTTTTGGAAATGGCTCTTTGTGTTCTTGTGTTTTTAGGAATTGGGTGCGGTATGATGGATTGTTCGTCTCGTGCAAATGGTAGGATTTTCTGGCAAATGAAACTGGTGATTCAAGTGCAACCCAAATACGGGTACATGTTGAAGGAAAAGGAAAAGGAAAAGGAAATAAATCGAGTAGAATGTATAGCGGAGATTCGGGGTAGAAATAAAAATTATTTCGTGTTGATGACTTATTAGGGTCCAGTCACAATGGTAACGCGCTTCATTCGGCCTAATAGCTTTGATATCTAGTTCCATCATCTAATTTTGGCAGCTTAGCTGTCATTGGTAGCACCACGCTATTCGTGGTAACTATTGAGATCTACCCCTACAAGAATGGCGTAATCTCAATAACTGTAAGTTACCTAAGTTGGAGCTGTCTTGGCCAGCTTCAGTGTGTAATAATACTGACCATGACACCATGTTGTAGTGATACCAAACCCATGATACTAATGGAAACACTATCTGTAACGCCATATTCCAATATTGATTGATTTACTTTGCGATATAATGGTAATAGTTTACTTTTCGAATTATAGAACAGTGGACTAAATATCAAACTAGGATATCAGATAACGCGTGCTATACAGTACTGAAAATAAACAATACTGAAAGAATATCCCTGAGAATAAAATTGCAACGCGATTGAGATCCTGCGCTTGAAACCTTGTGGGAGTTATGTAGCATATCCTCAATGTCTGGACTGATTGTTTGGTGTTGAGGCTCCAACCACTTGGGTCGACTCTTTAGTCAATATAAATGGTACTTAAATGGTATCATATATCACGAAGCAACTCCATCAAAAGCATGGCCAGGTTTGATAGTTCCCTACTTAATATAGCACCTTTGAGTAACTGGACTGTAATCTGCCGATCTTGCAAATTTCAAGCAAGATGTAGCGTAGTACAGTCAGGGCTTTTGAAGTAACGTAATACATGATTGTCCCCAATTATTTGCAATCCTCGGTCCGAACAAGTTATACACGTACACCTGGAGAAGGTCGGTCAAGAAGAGAGAATAGTATTTGTAACACCGGGCGCCCAATCAGCGTGCTGCCCCTAGCGCCCGCAGCTGTGGCAGGGGCCTGATCCCGTTCCTCCGTTACGAGCTGATACTCTAGACGCAAGCCATGTCTTACTGACGGCTGCAATACATGACGCGGCTCACGCCCAAGTCCTCTGCGCTCATGCTTCGACACACAACCATCACCAGATCTGAGCATACGTCGGTATGGCTGAGAAGACGAGCGTCATGGTATGCTTCAATGCGACACCCACCATGGTGCTATTCACTGACAGATAGCAGACTACGCCTGCGCTGAAGGCCCCTTTCCATCCGCGCCCCATTCCTCCACCACCGGCCGCTTCGCTCTCAGCGTCGCAGACCTCCCTCAATCATGTTACCGGCCAGCAGCCTATCCTAGACACGGCAACCAACATTCCACTGACTCCACTGGACTCGCTGCCTACCATCACAGGCAAAGGCAATAATGTTGTCCTGGCCAACGATTCGATCGAGCAATTCCTGAAGGATGACCTCGACCTTTCACGACTCAATCGGATTCATAGCCACTTGTGGATGGCTGGCCGGCCCATGCGCGCACGGCCGCTGCATAGATACCGCATGCTGGGCCTTGAAGTACTACACACACAGCAAATGGACTTGCACTTGCTCAAGTTTAGCAAACACTTGATGCTCAAGCCGTTACCCGAGTGGATCCTTTCCGCAGACTTCTGGGCCGACTATTTGTGTCACGACGAGGGTCTACACAAGTCGGCCTGTGGGTTTCTCTTGTCCTACGTCTGGCTAATCACCACGCCGCTCGACCTGAAGTTTGCAAACGATCTAGGCTTGGTACCGAGCTTTATTACCTGGCACTGGTGGAAAGACTTTGTCAAAGACTTTCTTGCGCCTGGACATGTAGATATCAATACACTGGCCCAGGTCAACAAACGCTATCAATTCGGTGACCTGCGACTTGGACGCATTAACTCGACATACCGCACCCGCTTCTTCTATTCACATTTTGTACGAGGCTATCTTTACGGGTACAACAGATATGTCGTCTTCTTTCAACGGAAATTCGGCTGGATCCTCGTTGTCTTCGTCTTCTTCAGTCTGGTGCTGAGTGCGATGCAGGTCGGCTCCAGCTTGGGAGAGTTGAAAGACAACTCCAATTTTCTGCGCGCTTCGTATGGCTTCGTTGTGTTTAGTATGATAAGTGTGGTTGCTGTACTCGCTTTAGTCGGCATCATCTTCGTCATCACATTCCTATTCAACATGGTAGCTGCCATTCGTCACGCCAAAAGCGAGCAGCGCGAGCGAAAGAGGCTAGCAAGAGAAAAGTTGGCAGCCAAAGAACCTTGATCATCTAAACCTAATCCCATCCATCCGTCGACGCCTATTACACCAAAAAAATATCAATACCAAAGTCACCTACAACTCATCGCGTCCCTTGTTTCTCGTCGGTGCCTTTCCCTTCGCATTGATTTGTAACGCTTCAACCGTAAACTGTACCTCATTCTTGCCCGCAGGCGAATGCGTAACCTTGCCAATCACCGCACCATCCTTGGGCTCATTTGAGTAATTCTCCAAATCATCAAACACCGTCTCGCACTCGAGATCGCCGTCCTCGGGCTCGTCCACCCACAGGGGCAGAATCGGGTATATGGCGCCGGGCGCGAAAAAGACGGTATCATCTTGCACGCTGAAATGTCGTTGTTTGGTCTCGCGTTTCAGCCATTCGCGCACTTTGAAGGGAATTTCGGAAAGCTCCATGCGCATTAGATCACGCTTTGCGCCGTGTTCGTCGACGCCGTTCCAAGAGCCGGCGTAGAGTTGCTTGTTGTAGAAGACTTTGAGTTCGGGGGCGAATTCTTTGAGGTCGGGGTAGACTGTCGTTACAAGATTGATTAGCACTCACTAGGCCGTGAGCATGTCGGAGTACATACGTTCAGAGAGCTTGTATATTTTGGCGGTGTATGTGTTGCGGTTCAGGCAGTGTTGTGTGTAGGGTTGCAGTGCGACGCTATCCCATTTCGCGGTCCAGAGCTGGCCGGTTGGTGTTGGTTCTTCAAAGGGTGCGCTTTCTGGCTCGGCGTTTGGCGAAGAGGATGAATCATCTGCGGCATAGGACGTTGCGGCGAGGAGAGCCGTGGGCAAGAAAGTGAGTAGTCTCATTGTTACGTCTGTATTGTGTGTGTGTATGTCGAAAATCCAACGAGAACTCGGAAATAAACACTTGAGGAATCCAGGTGAAGTAGAAAAAGCTGTGGAATTTGCTACATCCTATATACCCCTTCCTTCCCCTCCAACCCAATCTCCATCCCCATCTTTTTTTTCATGCGTTCTGTCCTCTTCTCAAGCTAAGGTCGCGCGCGTTGAAGCTCCCGGAATTCCCATATTAACCGCCGGGGTGTAACGAGTCTTGCGATTAGATTAAAAGAACACGGTGGTGGAAGCTGTAGAAAGGCGCCCCGCAATTGCTTTGTATGTAGGATGCTTGGAAAGCCTACCTATACATCATACTCGGCATGCTCGGCCCTATGTCAACAATTATCAAATGGGGTGTGGGGGGGTGTGGTAGATTGGGATGCCTGCACACGTGATGGCGTTCATGGCCCGTTATGGGGTTGGCACCACCGAGAACCGGGATAGGTGGGCCATGCGCGATGACGAAAAGATCAGCGTCATGCCCTGACTGCAAACGACCAACCCGCACCGCAGTGCAACGGCGAATTCAGCAACGTCTATCGCCGTATCAGACCATGTCGCCGGTAACCGAGCCTGTAGAGAGGTGTTGCTACAACTAGGTCTTGTGGCGATCGATGAGCAGGAACAGGTTTTATGGTACCTGGGTGAACAAGTTGCGTTGTTTTGGTTGTATGCGAGTGGTTGGCATGACATGTAGATAAAAGCATCATAATTCAGAAAAAAGCCTAAATAGTGACCTTGACCAGCTTCACACTCTTCCTTCAGTTTGAATCGCTAATTTACCTATCTCACTTACCACATTTCCCATTAGCAGCACATCACCACAACAATGCATCTCCCATCCCTCCTCCTCCCCACCACCACCACCGAAAGCCTAGACGAAAAGTGCAAAGACAGCGCATCAACTTTTCCTAGATCGCCCCTCCCGGCACGCACCCCGTCAACTCGCATCAAAGAACCCCACCAGCATCATCATCACCACCATGACCCCCACAGACCCGCTCTCAAACGCAGCGCAACAACAGCTCGAACCCGCTACATAGACATGCTCCTCTCCCTCGATGCTGTCCCTCAAACTCACAACATCGTCGCCGCCCTCTCCGTTTGGATCCTGCTCGCAGGATACATTGTGTTCCCCGCGACATTCACCAAGATTCAGGGCCCAGCATACGACGACAAAGCGCACACGCAGCTCGAAAAAGCCGCGCTGAACACGGTGCGAAATGTGCCGCTGTTGTACATTGCGGCTGTGGCGTGTGGGCTTGGGGTGTTGGGGTGTGTGTGGATGTGGTGGGTTCATCGGCGGAATTATGTGTGGGTTGTGAATAGAATATTTATGCCTGCTACGGCCAATAGTGTTGCGGGGTTGATTAGTACTATTGTGAATGTTTATTCTGCGCAGGGTGGTATGTATTATTCTCTTTTGTTTTTTAACTTGGACGTTTCTTGATTTGTGATGTGGCTGATTGGTTAATTTAGGACAGTATTCTGTTACGGCAAAAGTTACGCTTGTGGTGACGGCGGCGTGCTCAGTAGTTGCTGCGGCGCTGTTTTTGCTGTATAATACTGTTATGTTGAATAGGATTAAGAAGAGGCATGAGAGAGAGGTTAGGGGTGCGGATGGGGATGTTGTCTTGCAGAGGGAGGAAGGTGTATATACGAGTCGGAACGTCTGAAGTGTGAATGGCAAGCGAGTTGAATGTTTTCCCTGATATTGTGTAATCTATAGATATTAGCAACGTTGCTATTTTCGCCAGTATGTCTGCACAAAGTCATGTGCCCAATCGATGACCCCTGCTTTCCAGTCTCCCATGCTTTCCTCGATCAGCCTCTCAAACAAAATTTCCGCTTCACCCTCACTTCGTCCTAACCACATCCTTTCCCGGACCTTACCAACACTGCCCTCTCTCTCCACCTTGATATCTGGGATGTTTGCGCCTTGCATGAGGGCAAACAAATTGAGCAGCAAGTTACTTGATTTTCTGAGTGTCGACCAAGCTGTGAAAGCATAGCTTTTGAAAGCTAGATAATTGGGATGTTGACTTCCACCCATGCCTTCAATCATTTCGCGACACAATTTCATCTGGGGGGCGAACGGTTTTGGATCGCGGCCAAGGATATAACCAAAATCTACGTGGAAAAAGCGTCCGTCGGGGGCTAAGAGGAGATTATCAAGATGGCGGTCCCCCACGCCGAGGAGATATGTGATTACGCAGTATCCAGCACAAGATTTGATGTACGTATCCATTGCTTCTTTGCGGACACCAAGAGGCGCAGACTCGTCTGGATTATTGTCACGTAAGTACGCGAGGAGTGACCCTTTATGCTTCTGGCACGCAGCAGCGATGCTCATAGAGGGAACGAATTGAAAGGCGCCGGCGGAAGTCGATGTTGCGAGAATGCGATAGGGTGTTAGTTTGAGGTCGAGATTTTCTTTGCGAAGAAGGCGATCCATGAGTGTGATGATTTGAATGACCAGCTGGTCTTGCCGCAGGTCATCGCCGGTCTTGAAGATGATAGGGTATTTGCTATCAGTAGTAGTTTTGAAATTGAGAACCATGGGCAAAAGTGAAGATTTTAGCACGTTGCAATCTTCAACATGTATACCCGTAATGCCGACAGAAGGATCGAGGGGTAGAGGTAGAGATTCGAAGTTGACGAGCTCGTTCCTGGGATCACCGAGGGCTTTCTTGAGACGTGCAAGCTTCGTTGGTCGATCGCCCCCACCAAAACGAACATCCTTTGAAATCTTCGCGAGGACAGTAAGTAGCTCGCCTTGTCGGCGGAATGTGTTGCGTGTTTCGACGCCTTCGGGTGTCTTTTCAAGCTCGACCATGAAGTCGTACTCTACCTTTGCAAATAGATCGCGGTGCTCTGGTTCCTGATCGGTACTAAAGTCACTAATCTCGACCATGAGGTACCAGTGCAAGAAATTGCCTAGTGCAAAACTGTTGGCGGCGCGAGTCACTAGGAAGCGTGCTAGAGAAGAATCATCGCCCTCGCCTGGTGCTTCATACTTCAAAGCTTGTACTAGCTGTAGGAGGTAAAGCTGCAGCTCGTCGTCGTCCGCTTTCTTAAGGCGCTCGACAGCATAGCTTCGCACAACTGGGTGGTCAAAGTGAGGACCTAGTAGTTCTAGGGCATCGTCGACGTCAATTTCTGCCCACTTGTCAAGCAAAGGAGAAGCTTGCCTTGCCTCTCTTGGGTTCTTCCAGTTAACGCACTTGACGAATTTGGTCAATGCTCGTTTGTCACGCAGCAAAAAGTATCTGAATTTCCAGATATCATCTCTCTCATGTGATGTGATCTCCTCGAGCGGCCCCTTGGCCATCAGCAGGTTCAACTTGTCACGCACATTCACGTTGGGCTTCCTGTCTCTATCCAGTGAGTCAGTTTGCTGACTGCGCATGAGCTCGCGGTGCTTGTCTTCGGCTGGGTTGACTCTTCGCCCGATTTCCGGATCGTATATCTTTATTAGCCGTCCTGCGTCGGCATCACCATACCCTACTCCATCAATGTCGATATCAGGCCCGAAAGAGACTTCTGGCGGTGGTCGCAGCCTGACATCTGCCTCGGCAGGCAGTCGCATATCTGAAACGGGTGGGGGGGGATACTCTACGTCGGTGAAGACGACCGCATGATCGAAGCGGGGAAACTCAATCTCGAGGTAGAACAGTTCTTGTTCGTCCTCACCATCCTGCCCGTTTGCACCATCTGCGTTGCTTTGGCGGTTCAATGCCGCAGTTTCCGCTTTGAGCGCCTCATTCCGAATCTTCATCATTTTCTTGAAGACGAGTCCATCAAGCCAGAGGTTGGTGGGTAGATCACCCATCTCCTGCTTCTTCAGCAAGTCCTCGAGCCGCTGCATCTCGGCCACCTGTTCGTCTACCGTGTCTTGTACCACGAGAGCATTTCGATTTTTCCTGGCCGGTGGGAGTACCCAGGGCGTGATGGGGTCTGTCAGGCCGTCTGCTGCCTTGAACCGATGTACCCTGCATCGTTGCTTTCCTTTCTGCAATGTGTTGTCCTTGTCAAAGAGAGGGATGGTAGTGCCACCAAAGGGGACAGCATGGAGATTTGAGTCCTTGTCCTCAGCGGGTGACAAGTCCCAGATGGTGATGGCAAGCTGGGCAGAAAGGGGAAGGTTCGAGTAGGAAACAGGCAGTTGCAACCACTCATTCCATATCCGTGCATTCTTAAAGGACTTGTATGCCGTTTGCACAGGTACGGTGAGGGGTTTGCTATCAGCCCATATCTGGGCGGTAACGTACAGCTCGAAGTGAGGACTATTGACTTTAGGCCCGCGCGTTGCATGAGCCGGCAAGTTTATTTTACTCACTTGATGATGGAAGCACGATGCCTCAGGTCAGACCGCCTCAGCAATACTGAGTAGGGTACCGGCTTCTGGTTGCCATCAAGGCGGTCTATCCGAACATGAACCGATAGCTCGGTCAGGTCAAGGGAGGTAGCAAAATTAAAAGCTTCCATGAATATGTGTCATCTGGCTTGTGAGGTGGAGTGAGGTGATGGGAGGTGATGTGAGGTACATTTATTCCATCTTGTCCCATGACACCACGGTGCGGGAGGAAAGGTGGAAGCTCGCCCTCTACTACCTAGCAGGGATACGCGGGGGAACGTGGTCACGTGTTACGCATTTTCTAGTTGCGCTTGACTGAAGCGAGCGAACGCCAGGTGGGTGGCCTCTCTTGGCTGGGGGGAATGGGGGCAGCCGCGTCCAGCAAACACTTATCCCACATTTCTTCACCTACCCCCGCTCTTTGTTCTCATTTCCCTGCGATTGCGACGATTTAAAAAAAAAATGGCGCGTCTAAACACGCACCTGTCGGCCACGCCGCAACCATCGCGCGCGTCCACTGTTGACTCGTTATATCGCGACCCCTCGGCTGCACCACGAATTCATGGCACGGCACGAAACTCGTCCTATTCCGTTATAAGTCCCTCGGCCTCAATCAACTCTGACAAGGAGAACGAGCTGCCCTCAAGCCGTCAAATCACGCCCCGGCCAACCAAGCGGGGACATCCGCTGGGCGCGTCCGCCAGAATGCCCACACCCGACACAGGCTCGACCGTGGATGGCCATAGTAGCAAGCGGCGACGAACTGGAAACTTTGACTTGGAACCTTCTCAGGTCACTCAAGACGAACTTGAAGATGAGACCGGATTCGGGAAATTTTACAACCCAAATCAGGACCCCGAGCAACGGAGGCGATTGCGCGCGACAATACGCGATCACTCTCGCATGATGGATGGTGAGTGGATATTGGGAGCAGCTCCAGCCTGGCGTTGTGTGCAGAGCTAACAGCAATGCCAGAAAATCGTGATGTTATGATCCAACAAAACAACCTACTCCTGGACGCGTTAAAGAAGCAGGATAATTACTTTGGGAAAGTGCGACAAACAGCCGATGCTGCCCTAGATTCTCGCTTTCTAGTCAACGCAAGTGACTTGGCAGGGAAGAAGCTCAACAATAGCTTGCAGGGAAATGCGGGTGTTGGAATCGATTTGGATCAGTTCGTGTCCAAATGCATCTACTTTATGAAGTCAGGGGGAAGCACCGCTAGCCAAGCTGATGTGTCGGCTGCACTAGCTGCAGATGACGACGACGAGGAAGGAGATGGCCTCGATTGGGCGTTTCTTGGACGCCAGGCTTGCTTCCCGTGCAACAGAAGACCACCAACATCAAGTTTTCTGCTTGGGCCTCTGTCCGTGCAAAAACGAATAAGGGCAACACAGCGCAAAGCCCGATCACAACGACAACCAGTTGGACCTGCAACACGACCGCAGGAAATCAAGGAAGGTGATATACAACAGTCGGAGAACTCAAACCTCTCTACTCTTGTCAAGAGCATAAACACTCAGCTAAGAGAGCACATCCAGCAAGTGGGCGAGAAAGTCATGGAAGAACTATCTATGATCCCAGATGATGAGGTCGAAGCCGAGACCGTAGAGGCAGCGTTGCGACGCTCCAGAGTAACTACAACTGTAGACCAGGAACTAGCGGTCAGTCTCCTTGATTTTGCCATCAATCCGCACGACTTCGGGCAAACAGTGGAGAACCTATTCTATATCAGCTTCTTGGTTCGAGAAGGTAACGCAAAGATCATCCAAGATGACGATGGATTGCCACTTCTGAGTAAGCCACCCTTGTACGTATTTTGCCAACATCAATCTAACCAAACATCAGTGCCCGCAGACGCCCATGCGATTGCTGAGCAGCGAGAGAATAACGTGCAGAAGAACCAGGCTGTGCTTAGTATCGACTACGCCACCTGGAAAATGTTCATCGACGCTTTTGACATCAAGGAGCCGCTGATACCAAACCGCGAAATGCAAGAGGCAAATATCGCACCAGGGGGCTGGTATTCCTAATGTGCCGCCCCTTGCACAACATTTGTTGTCACGAATTCCGCTTCTGACCCACCCATGTCTCCTTACCCTTTGCTCATGTCGCTGCACTCCAACGAAACCGTTGTCTCCAGCAGCGCACTGTAACGTCTATTTGTTTTTTTACAAGATCTGTTCATACATGTTACTTTTTCACTTCGGCGATATCCCTGTCCCTTGTAGTCAACGATACCCATATATTTTATTTCATTCCAAGCACATCTCCGCGCTTGCTTCTGCGAACCTCTGCGTCTTGAACCCTGTGTTACCCTTTGTTCCTATGCGCGTGCTACATCGAAGGCCCTAGAGTGAAACTTTGAAATTCCAGAGCGTTCCATCGTCCGCATACCGAACGCAAGGGTCGGAATGAAAGGCCTTGTGAAAAATCCTCAATGCACGCTTCAAATAATCTTGAACACGACGCTGCTACCCTCAGCAATCCCAGCCACGACCCCTTCACCCCTTGTAAGATGAATGGACTCCACCTGCATTCGATGGAGTGCGCGGTGAGAGGCATTAGGGTTGGACGTTTTTGAGTGAAAGATTCAAGCGGGAAAAGGTGCTGTGGTGACGTTCAAGGTGTAGCAGAAGTTGCTCGTGCTGTCTACATGGGGACGGGTTCCATCGTCCTAATGGAGGCTCAGTCGACAAGGAAAATGATCCCTAGGAACGAATTTCAGAAAGAGAGACACTGGAAATAGTGAAAGAATAAGTTGTGCATTTTGCATTAAATCAAATCTAAGGTATCTCGTATATCGCTCATAGCATAAAGAATTAATCAAGCAATGGTTTCAACGACCACCAATTTGGCCCTTGGGAATGGGGTTGACCCAAGCAAACATGAGATTCATGGTAATCATCATTATGCCGATGATCCAGAAGACGCGAGCGTAATCGGTATGGTTGTACCGGAAGATGATGGCGTAGATGACACCACCAAAGTTACCTGTAGCGCCCACGATACCGGAGAGGATACCTTGATGTGAGTTAGTAACTATGAGCGAATCAAAGTATATAAAGGAAACTTACCATTAGCGTGGGGGTGAATGTGCGGTACAAGAGCAAAGTTGGCGCCGTTGCCGGCTTCAAGGAAGATGGCCATGAGTGCCACGAGGCCGACCATGGTATCTTGGTCATGTGGGTTAAGCTTGCCGATGACAATGAGGAAGATACCGGCCATTACACCAACGAAGTGGATGAAACACTTCTTCGCCCAAAGGTTGCCACCTGTGTACTTGTAGATCAGGTCGCCGATGAAGCCACCAAGCGGGCGCGTGATGACGTTGAGAAGGCCAAACATGGCTGCCCATCGGCCTGAGGTGGTTTGTCCGAGGTAAGGAAAGTTTTTGAGGTAGTATGCTCCGAGGACAGAGTTGATGGCTAGCTCGCCGCCAAAGGAATTGAAGTATCCGGCGCAGAGCATGAGGGTTTGGAGAGAAGTCGCGACCTTCATGGCCTCTTTGAAGGTAGGCTTTTGAACGACCTCATGTTGATAGCCATCAATAACCTGAACTTCACCAGTCCCCGACTCGACATCATCGCTTTGAGGGGTGATCTTCTTCTTCTCTTCGCTAGATGAGATGGAGCCAGCGGCCGCAGGTTTTTCGTCGAGACCGCCAGTAGTGGAGACGACTGTATGATTGCTCACGTGGCTGTCTGGTACCGCTCCAGCACGCTCTGACCACTTGCCTGTGGGTGTGTCGTCGGTGAGGAAGACAAGACCCAGAGCCACGGAAGTGATGAGAATGAAGGGGACAATGAACGACACTCGCCATGCAACATGCGATGTAAGACCCTGGTCTTTCCTGAGAGAGTCGTAGATAGCAGGCATGACAAAGCTACAAATGGTTAGTCAGGTCATGGGAAAGTTCTGGCTAGTACATACTAGGTAATGCCTCCTCCAGAGTTACCCCAGCCACCAACCAGAGCGTTGGCAGTGCCAACGATGTTCTTATCGAAGAAGCCGGTAGTCCAGACCTGGCAGGGGACGAAGGTACCGCCAAGAATGCCGACGAAGAATCGGATAAAGTACAGGCCCATGGCATTGTGTGCAGTGCCAGCCATCGCAGTGGGGATGGCACCCAGAAAGAGTAGAGATGCAAATGTTAGGCGAGGGCCAATGTGATCACACATGGGGCCAGCGATCGCACGAACGACTAGCGTGGCAGTAAGGGCAATGATGTTAGAGTTGGCGATCTCATTTTGGGACAGATGCATATCCTTCTTGATGCTCTTACTCAGCTATCAGAGAGTTAGTCTGCGTTATCTAGGGATCTAGGGGGAGAGTGCAAGGATAGCCTTACCAGAGGCGGAAACGCGTACCTAGCCAGTGTAAGCAAAGATCAAGCAGATTGAGCTCTGGAAGAACATACCATGACCAGAAGGCGATGAAGAAGCCCAGGTACGAGAAGAAGAAGACTCGACCATACTTGTTGACGGGGTTGAAGACAGGAATCGACTTTGCCTTTTTGTTGTAAGGATTGATTTCTGGTGCGGACCAGAGCATCTTCAGTTGGAAACCCATGTTGAAATCCGGGGCAACTGTACTGCAGCAAGAGACAAGGGTATTTGGCTGACTTGATGGAGTAGAGGAGAGATAGATGGCTGCTTGTAGATAAGACGACCAGATACGGAGAGCAAGATGTTATATACAAGCTCTCATAGGGTCGAATAGTGTACTTCCGCGGTCGAGTGTAGTGACGCACGGTTAATCTGGCGCCAGGATGGTGTGCATATCATTCCTCAGGCGCGGTGGTATCAATGTCCCCCAGACCCTGCAAGTGATAGATTTGGCGTTTCCGTTATCTGGTGGTTCAGGACATGCAGCTGGGCATCAGAGCGGTGCATGTACCGGCTGAAGCCTCCGCTTAGCACGGTGGCGCTGATTTTGATCTGAAAGACGGTCGTACCGAATCAACGTGCATTGTCAGGACAAAGGAGTGGATGAATGATGTTGCGCGCGATTGCGGTTCGTTGACTTGAGGTTCAGCGTGGGATGGTGTGGGCGGGTGAGGCGTTCTCTTATCTCTTGGCGTATCAGGCGAGACTAGGGGCTCCGTTGTTGTCCCCAACAAGGGTTTCTTATCAGAACTCATGGAGATAAAAGGGAACCCAGCTTTTCCGCGGTCGCGTTGACAAAAGCTTCATGTCGCCCATTCCTCGTACCTGAGCCTCGTGTACCTGAACTCTCGGCCGAAACCGGTCGTGAGGCGTCAATTAGACCGCCTCGACATGGAATTCCGAATTGAAATCACCACAGCCAAGTAGAGGGGGTACGAATAGGTCCAAGGCATAGCCTACTTTGCTTTTTTGCCTTCTGGTCGACAGGCTGATCGTCATCCAAACCCAGGCTGTAGTGCACAATCGCCATGTGCTCTTAGTCGGGTCGTCGATGAGCGCGACAGTGCAGTGCCCAGCGCTGTACCAAGCAGGCGGTATCTGCAGCCCGACCTTATGCGATTGAAAGCGCTCGTTTCTTGCTAATTATGATCGCTGTTTCTGCTGACAATCCGTTTTTCCCAAGAGGGTGGTGGTTTGTGCGATCCTCCAACGACCAATGAGGCAACCACAGTGCCTTATCTCGCATAAAAGGATATACCTGGCATTCCCAGAACCTGGAAATACATGCTGTATCAAATGATTCTGGTATGTACAAGAATATAAGCTCTGGATCGTCACCTGGCTGTTATCATGAAGGCTCTGGAAGTGCCTCGTTGCTCTGCCGTCCGCTCTAGTCGCAGCCAAGACGCTGCTGTTGAGCCCATCAGTCTGCCGCCAGTTGAATGCAAAAACTCCGCGGCAATACACTCGGTGTATCTCATGTTCAAGAATCTCTGCCTGATAACAAGACATGGTCTAGACATGTGAACGTGGGCATGTAGCGACGTCGGAGGACATACTCGGAGAAACAAGAACATAATATGAGTACTTCCACTGCAGTATATCGTTATCAGACCCAAGTCTGTCTGAGAATATCTCCGGTGAACTACTGGGTGCGTACGCTGAATTCCTTGGCTGATGCTGTCGCGAGATGCTTACGGTATGGTATGTGATACTGTAACTGACACGCATTGTACTGGCTGACACCGTAAGCCTCCCATTGTCCTCGAAGGCTCAAAACACACCGGGTTATCAGTGCGGCCAGTTGTTGGACAGCTCACTGTCGCGACATCGGAGGCTCTGTAACCGGAGAAACACATTCTGCTGTGGATAGTCAACATCCGCCCAACCTCTTCATCATCTATGCGGCCTTTCCTTTTTAAAAATATGCCCCCAACCTACCTTGGGATACCACAAATTACTGCCACCTTACCCTGCCAAAAAATTGAAGCCGGCAGAATCCAGATACCATCCTTCATACACCATACGCAATCAGGTATGCGTGAGCTGATATTTTAACCCTGGGATAGCGACATGGCGTGGTCGTCATCGTGTTGAACCTCTCATGGAAGTATTTGGGTGACATATCGTTCGTCATCTTATAGCGCAATCGTATGCAACGGAGCCATCGATGCGAACGCCATGAATGACCTGGAAAAGATACAAAAAATTGGGAAGCCATACATGATAATGCACGACAGCCGTCTGCGTAAAGCTGTCCTCCTTGGTTTTCGAACTCAGTTGATATTGCGCCTAGTATAACAACTATGGCTGTACCAGGTCGCTACCGCCGATGCGCTCGGTACCCCATTTTTCTATAGCGACACCCCAATGTCCAGGCACCTAAAGCGCATCGTCTGTTTCGCAGTGGGGCGAAAAGGCAGTACCTTGCACGTTAGCTAACAGTTAAAGCCGTCGCTGACCCCACTCACCAAAGATCCCCGACTAAACAGAATGCGCAAGAGAAATCGTCGACTTGTGAATTTTCCCCAAAGACATCTACTCGACAGCGACGAGACGGCTGGCTAACGAATCCAGGCGGAACGGCGTCGCAACAATCAAACTAGGGATTCGACTCATATTAACCCCACACCTCCCACCAAACAAAACACATCCATTTCATACCTTCTTTGCCCTTCTCTTTTTTGCCCTTCTCTTTTTTGCCCTTCCCTTCTTTGCCCTTCCCTTCTTTGCCCTTCCCTTCCCTTCCCTCCTCCATTCCCCTCCAACACCACCAAACACCACAACCCTTCACCCCGCCCCTCCCTTATAAACAAAACCAAACGCACACCAAGCACATATCCTCCCCCCTGCCCCCTTCTCCGCATTTCCACGTGGAAACAACCTAGCGCAATACCCTTTGTCTTGGCGGCGTTGGAATCCAAAGTGTATATTTCCGCGGCAAGTGCCGTGCGCAATATGCGGAACGTTTTTTTTTTTTGCTTTGGGACTTTGTGTGCCATGGTTGCACGTAATTGATATTTTAGTGTTTTACTTACAGCGAGAATTGGCAGGGTATAATGCTATGGCGAAACTAAAGATAGTTAAGATATCGAGGTAAAAGCCGTAGATGGGATTGTGGCCTGTCGTCTAACATCCCTCCCTGTGGGTCGAGAAACCCCCCGCGCCAAAAAATATAAGGGGTACTTCAACTTCAAGCGACTCAATATCTGTACATACGTTAGTATTCACTATAACCTTATATAGGTTAAGTGCTATAGCTATTCCTAGACATCTAGGATCCTTTTAATCTAAAAATTACGATAGTATCATCGCCTTCGTGCCTAATTTATAGAGACTTCTTTTATTGTAGAATAGACTTCCTTCTATATAGTACTACTATTAAGGTCTTACTACTCTTGATACTAATAATAAGGTTTTATCTAAGCCTTAGAACCTTACTACGACGCTTAGGAGTTATCGCTGGCCTTATACCTACTATCGCACGCAAATTTATACAAGGTCACTGCCCCAACTTAGCAAACGTGGTCTGTGTTAGTTCTATGAAGCTAGAGATCCCTTAGTAAACTAGACGTAGGCTCTTATTAATGGAACAGGTTCTTGGTTGCCGCTCTGGGCGTGAAGAAAGGCGAAGTAAGCCATTCTAGTTAGCTTCTCTAAATGCTCCGACTTAAACATTCCCATTCTATTCTCCGTCACCTACACGTGAAACCTATCCTCCTTTCATCGCCCTAAAATCTCGTGCATCAAAGCCACATTACCCCTTTTGCCAAGTAAACTTCACCTTTTGAACATATCTTGAACTAAGCCTCGACACAGTCCCATTCGTGGTTCTCGTGTAGATGATCTAAAAAAGGCTTACACATGAAACAATAATCGAAGTCTGGACATATGCGACAGTGGAAGCGCGGCCCGTAAATGTCCTATTTAACATGAGATTTGTTCAACAACTTCAAGCTATCCACTTACATGACAGCATCCATTGCACCAATAATCACCCTGGCGTCTACCCTGGAGTCGCACAGCATCTGCCCCTGTATCTAGCGCAGTTCTGCAGGATGCAGACAACTTATCAAGCATGGTCCTGTTTCCATGGAAGATAGCAATAGAAACGGGGTCCCATTGGCCTTCTGGCTGTGGGATAGTGATGCATTCACTGCGTAGTCCTTCCCTAATCAGTCGCTCAACGACATTGGGGTTCCCCGACCTACAAGCCCAGTAAAGGGGGCTCCAACGTCCACTCTGTGATGAGGAAATAAGATCTTTATCAAACAGGGCATTGAGAATCTGTAGTGAACCCCCCAAAGAAGCATAATGGAGCAGGCGGTCCCCCTTCGCATCTTCGATATTAAGATCAAGGCCTAGGCGAATGAGATAGTCGAATGCGTCTAACTTGCCACCGCTTGCAGCAAGCTGCAAAGCAGTTCTACCATGGGAATCTAAAAGGTTTCGCATGGCATGGTTATGCTCGTAGACCATACGCAGCAAACTTGTATGCCCCTTGAAGGCAAGGAGGTTCAGGAAAGATCCATATGGACCACCTTGAGCGTTGACGTTGGCGCCCTTGTCGACCAGCAGCTTCACAATCTGCTCGTGGCCTTCATATGAAGCCGCCTGGAGTGCGTTGCCGTAGTCTCCACCCTGCGCGTTGACATCGGCGTCCTTGTCAAGCAGCAGCTTCACAATCTGCTCGTGACCTCCAGCAGAAGCCTCCTGGAGTGCACTGCCGTACCTTCCACCCTGCGCGTTAATGTCGACGTTCTTGTCGAGCAGCAGCTTCACAATCTGCTCGTGACCTCCAGCAGAAGCCTCCTGGAGTGCGCTGCCGTAGTCTCCACCCTGCGCGTTAACGTCGACGTTCTTGCTAAGCAGCAGCTTTACCACCTGCTCGTGGCCTCTATATGAAGCCGCCTGGAGTGCGTTGCCGTACTCTCCACCCTGCGCGTTGATATCGGCGCCTTTGTCGAGAAATAGCTTGACCGTTTCATGATGGCCATGTTCTGCCGCGAGGAACAACGGGGTCTGGTCGCGGCTGTCTTTCGCGTTGACTACAATCACAATCTCTTCCCCTACCCTAGCTAAGAGCTCCTGCGATACACGAGGTAATCCGAATCGCGCTGTGAGGTGCAAGCCTGTTGTGTTGCTGGGATAGTTTTGACTGTAGTTTCGATACTTGGAGTCTGGAACTGCTATTATCTGTGCAACACACGAAATTGACCCGCTACGGAGAAGAAACGAGCATGCTAGTTCGTACACCTTGTCTTGGACTGTTAGTGTATGTTGTCCCCAGTACTTAGCAGCATAGTCCAGGAATTCGCTCCGTCGAACCATATCCTCAAACTCTTTGTCAGTAGAACAGCTACCACGACTAAACGCACGAAACGACAGGTAGGTGAGGCATGTAGAAGCAATGCCTAGCTGAGCGCTAGGATTCCACTGTTCCCTGATGCGCTCGAAGTATTCTTGTGTAGTGTAGTGCACTAGGCGGATTATAGTGCTCTCGTGGTCCACAACAACTAGGCCGGCGCATACTGACACTAGGTCTTCAACGTCGGGTATATTCTCTGAGTCGAGTTCCTCTTTTTCTGGCTCTACCGCTAAAGCACAGCATATCTCAGCCGTGGTGAGCGGTCTTTGTGCGTATGTGATCCACGACAGGACCTTTTTCGCTCGTTCGTAGTCTCCACTCAGCTGTCCTTCTATTCTCTGGATAGCTTCTTCGTATGCATCCTCGAGGGAGCCTTTGGATAGTTTGGCTAGTGTTGACTTGACGTCTTTCGGGGTCCTCTTATCTAGGAGCGAATCCGTGTGCAGGCGAGCGAGAAGAAACCTAGGAACCAGTGAGCTCATGCCTCTCCACTGAGCTGAACGAGACTCTTACATGCCGTCTACCGCCTCCTCGATCTTGCTTTGCACCATGTCTTGTAGAGCAGTGTCGCGTTGAATACATCTCGGCAACCGGTAAACCTGGCCAGCCACGAACCGCCTTACGTCCTCGTTACTTGCCTGAACCTCTAGCCTCAGTGCTTTATCGAACTCGTTGACGATGTCTGGGATAAAGCGTGAGGTGACCATTAGGCGTACGTCTGTCTTAGCTTGCAGATCTCGAAGTTTGGCTAGGAAGAGACGGCGAGTGCCGTCGCTGTCTCGACACTCGTCTAAAGCATCAATTACGACGTGCACAGTAGAGAAACGCGCAAGCACAGACTGTAGAGCTACAAGGATTTCGTCAGCTGTCGGTCTAGTCCCGCGATTGAAATGCTGCTGGTGCATCCGTTCCACAGGCTCTATAAGCGACGGTCGGACCTGTACTAGCTGCTTAAGAATGGCCGCTAGTAGAGCGGTGGTATCCTGCTCCTTCTGAGCCTTGTAGTTGCAGTACAAATAAGCGACTCCAACGGAGCTGCTCTGTACTGTCTTTAACAAGTAATCGACTGCAATAGCTGCTATCATGGTCTTGCCGGCTCCAGGAATTCCCGGGCAGAAGAGCACTTCCTTTGGATGGCGGAGCCAGCCCGCAAGCTCGGGCGCATCAAGGAACCACTGGCCTGTCCCTTCTTGTCTGCGGCCTATAAAGTCGGATTGTTGAACTGGAAAGTTAGTCGGTGATATCCAGTCCATAAGCTTGCCATGCCGTGCATCGTCTTGGTCTTGTCGTATTGTGTCGATCGTAGAGTTTATAGTCGATACCTGTGTCCGAATGAAGCCCGAGTCGTCTTTGATTGCTTGAGAAAGCTTGCTTTGGTATCTGAGCAGTAGTCTTTCAATGACAGTATGTGGGCTTACAAGTGATCCATCTGCAATGTGATCTGCACTAACGTCTTCAGACGTTCCATCCTGTCCAATATACTAGCGATCTCCTCTTTCTTGAACCTCCACACTAATGCGTCGCTGCCCTTCCTCATCCTGCCGCCCCCAGTCATCTTGCTCTGCAACTGCTCCAGAGCTTGCTTGAACTGGTCCAGCGGCCCGTTCTCGACACTAAGGGCCCGGACTGCAATGTACCACGGCGTATTAGAGTCTCCCTCTTCGAGGCGGAACCTGAGGGTTGTAAGGAGGCTATTGAGGTTGGCAGCCTCGATCATGCACTTCGCGCGGTCCTTCGAAGCATCCTTAACATCGTTCAAGTACCCTATGACCTTGCTCGACAGCTGGAGGACAGCAATGATGCTAGCCGTGATACTGAGGGCGTCCATGCGGAAGGTGGGCGAAGTTTATGGAGAGAAAAAGGGAACATGATAGAGAAGTTAAAGTTAGAATGGAAGACTGAGGGCTGATGAGCGATCAGGCTGAAGGAAAAGGCCAGGTGTGGCTGTAGCAAGGCTGAAGAGGATTGGTGCTGTCAAGGCCCCGCGACACGAAGAGCTTCTGCGCTGCTACTGATGAACACAAGAGGGAAAAGATGACGACAGCGACTGAATGTGTTTTTACAAGAGAAGTGCATGGTTTTGGCTTATATGTCAAAATGTTAGGATGGTAGCGGAAAGGTCATGTGCAGCGGCGAATTCTGTAAAGAGGTGAGTTAGTTGACTGAAGGCGTGGCCGGGGTTGAGTTTGGATCGCAAGGCTGCGGGACTAAGGTCGGCCCGCTTTCCAAGACTTCACACAGCCATATACTATGATGATTATGTGGCTGTTTCTCACTAGCTAGGACTAGTAATCGTTCTAATTAGAGGTACTAACTAGGGTAGCGATTCTACATGAATTTACGAGCGATAGTAGACATAAGGCTAGTAATAACTCCTTAGCATCGTAGTAGGGCTCTGAGGCTTAGATAATAACGTTATAGGTATTATAGAATAGTAGGGGCTTAATAGTAGTACCATAGGGAAGGAACGCTGTTTTACTAAGAATAAGGCTCTCTGCGAATCAGGCGCGAAGGCGACGATGCGTAACATAATTTTTAGATGGAAGAGGTCCTAGATGTCTAGGAATAGCTACAGTATATAACTTATAGGGAGTTATCATAAATATTAACGTGCGTACAGATTTTGAGTTACTTAAAGTTAAAGTACCCCTCATATTTCTCGGCACGGGGGGTTTCTCGACCTGCAGGGATAGACGTTTGTTAAAAAAAAAGAGAGATACTTGGCAGACAAGGCTGTATGTGTGGCAAGTGCAGGCCAAACCATGTTATTCGAATGGGGAAGGGTGACTATGTATGCTATGTGTGCCATTCACATAATACGTGTGACGAGAGAGATCAACGTTCGAAAGAAACACATGCCCCGTACGTAAAAATAGTTTCTCAAGACCATTTAGTCTTAAGAAACGTATATTTCCATTGAACACATTCAAGCAAGTGTCGCTGCCTTTCGTTGTTGTTTCATTCAACATAATCCATACGCGTTAAACCCAACCCAATTCCTAATCCTAACGTCACAACCACAACCACGCCCTTCTTCCAGCCCCCCTCCCAACCACACCACAGCAGCCGTCCGCCCCTAAAAAGAACCGGGCCGCGACCGGCCATCGGAAGCCTCAACGATGGCACTGTTTATCCAAAGGAGCATTGTGTCAAGGGATCGCAAGAGTAATAATAGTAGAACAACAAATCAAGGAACCAATGACAATAAAAAGTTACAAGGGCGCAAAGTCGCCTTACCGTCCGTTTGACAGTGGGATGCGAGACGGGAACAAGAGAAGAGAGAGAGAGAGAGAGAGAGAGCGGCGTAAGCGTCGACAGGCACAACGGAAAGTCGGTAACGGTTGGCCGGGACGCGGGAAGCCGGTAAAGCTTTTTGAGGAAGAAGGAATTCGAAGGAGAATGGGGCGCCGTAAATGGGGCGCCGTAAACGGGGCGGTAAAGGAAAAAGTAGTAGTAGTAGGAGGAGGAGGAGGTAAAACTAGAAGTCGGGAAACAAGTGTCCGTGACTGTTTGGACACGTCAGAATGTGATCTACAGTGTAAGGTGGACTCTTGACGCACGGGTCATCACCAGCCTGACCGTATGCTTCTGTTTCCTCGGGATACTTATCGAATTGGCTGGCGTCACCGACGCCGGCTCGGACAGGGGGCACATAGGGTGCGTCAATGTCCTTTTTCTGGAGGCGGTCCCAGGTGACTTCTGCGAACCAGGGGTGGTTCATCACGTCCTTGCTACCGCCGTGAAGATTTCCGAGTCGCTTGGTTAGGTCGGGGGTGATGAGCTTTTGGAGTAAATCGTGGGCATCTGGGTGAATGTAGGGCGGGTACTTGACGCGCGATTTGAGGATGTTTTCGTAGATCTTCATGGGTGATCCGCCGTCCCAGAAGGGCGTGAAGCCGCACAGCATTTCGAAGATGAGGATGCCGAGGGACCACCTAGGCAGGTTAGCGCGCGCAACTGCAATGTGATGGCACATGTTCAAGCTTACCAGTCGACAGACTTATTATATCCTTTTGATGCCACGACTTCGGGGGCTAGGTAATCAGGCGTTCCACAGAGCGTCCAGGTGATGTCTGGGACTTCCTTTGCGAAACCAAAGTCGGTAATTTTGAGATGTCCGTGGCGATCAAGGAGCAGGTTTTCAGGCTTGAGATCGCGGTAGATGATGTTGTGCGAGTGCAAGTAGTCGAGCGCGAGGGTGACTTCGGCGGCGTAGAACTTTGCGACTGGATTGGGAAATCGCTGGGACTTGCGCAGTAAACTAAACAGCTCGCCGCCCTCGACAAAGTCCATGACCATGTAGAGGTTCTTGGAGTCCTGGAAGGTGCCCCAGAGGGTGATGAGGAAGGGGTGCTTGACCTGCTGGAGCATGCGGCGCTCGTCGTTGGTGTGCTCGACCTGCTTCATTTTGACGACTTGGGCCTTTTTCAGCACCTTGACGGCATAGAAGCGTTGATTGTGCTTGGACTGGACGAGATGGACGCGACCAAAGCTGCCGGTGCCGAGGGTGCGCTGGATTTGGAAGTCGGTGAGCGAGTACTTGCCCTTTGTGACGCGTGACTGATTGAGGGGCTGGGCGTTGTTGAATTGGATGCTGGCGCCGACATTCTTTGGAGGCGCGACAGCGGTGTTGGTGGCATTGGTGGCATTGGTGGCATTGGTGGCATTGGTGTTGGTGGTGATGTTGGCGGTGTTATTGTTGGTGTTGTTGTTGGTAGTGGTGTTGCTGGGGTGTATCAGATTCTGTATGCTGGGCACATTATGGGACGACTGCTGGGGTGAGTGTGGGCTGGACTGTGGTTGGGGATGAACAAATGTGGTTGGATTCATCGAGTCGGCCTGCTTGTGCTGCGTAGACGAGGGCGCAGGCGGAGTATGTTGGCCAGGCTTGGTAGAGTCGTTGGTCTTTGTCCTGTGCAGATGAAAGGAGCCAGACGTGCGCTTGGACGTGGTGGGCGTAAGAGGCGAAGACGAGTCGATGGGTGAGGACGGGCTGTTGAGGTCGTTGGAGCCCTGCGAGTCCTTGGTGCGCTTCTTCTTGAGGAATCCTAGGCTAGGCATAGCTTCTGTAGGGTAGCTAAAGGAATGTAGCAAAAGGACTTGGTATGCTGCTGACTGGCCTTTCTTTACTTTCTTTACTTTCTTTACTCGAGTGGTACTGTACTGGTCCCAAGTCCAAGTCCAAGTCCAAGTCCAAGTCCAAGTCCTGGTGCTGCTGCCCTCGTGGAATGCGCGGCTGCTCAATGGGCCGGGTGGTGGTGACACGGACAGCAGCAATTGAGGCAGGAGATGGGCAGCATGGACAAGTAACGTAGGTAGGAAAGTAGGACAGATCGGATAGGATGGGAATGTACAATGGTAGGATACACACACGCACACACTGATGACTTGACGACTTGACGACTGGAGGGAGGGGAGGGGCTGGGCTGGGCTGGGCTGGGTAAGGTGTTCCTAGCCCTGTCCTGGCCCTGCCCGCGCTGCTGGGCTGGCACCTGGTTGGCCTGGTTGGCGCTAAACCTGCACCCAAACATGGAAACTGGTACTGGATAGTTACCTGTACATGTACATTGCCACGTGACTAGGTATTCCATGCCCATCTATCTACATAATTAATACCCTTTCATTCTACCTTCTCGCCTTCTCGCCTTGCTGGGATCCCAATACCACTGGTGAGTATACCTCCAGATCAAGCCCGCATACCTCCATGCGCTGCTGTCCAAACTTCTCATACAGCTTGCTCCATACTTCTTCGGCTTGCTCGTTCCCAGGTTGTAGCTTGACTCGCTCGCTATACGGAATGTCGTACTCTGGCCCAGGAAGCTCGGGCTCTGATAACCGCACAAACGTCGTCGCTTCCTCAAACGCTGTTGCATTGAAGTCGTCGCTTGCCTTGCGCAACTCTTGCGATTCGTAGTACACATTGCCCATGGACAGCGACCATTCAGAGAGGAGTGACTTGGTTGATGCAAATGTAGACCGAAAGAGCTCCAGGTCTGTCCATGGTTTTTGTGTGCGCAGCTTCTTCAGTTGATGGAACTTCTCTTGTGATGGATGAACGACAAGCATGCATGTCGACATGTCCTTCCTTTCTGGTGTTGCTGGGAACGCAGCCATCGGCTCAGACTTGGAAAAGGCCAGCAAAGAGTCCAGCGCAGAAGCATCAAGGAGCACCCCTGGGCCTTGTAGGTAAAGTATCCTCTCGTAGTCCACAAGCGAGTACACGCTAGCAAGTGAGTAGGAAGAAGGTAATGCCGCATCGGCTCCGTCCACAATAGGCTCCATCGGTAACAATGTCACGCCATACCGCCGCGCCGCTGTCTTGAGGAGCCGCCATGTGGTTGCCATTTGAGCATCTTTTTTTGCATCCTCTGCCTGCGTAAGCCATAGCCGGGGGAACAGCAGTATCCTCTTGGCTGGGCTCTTCATTTTGTGTAGATCTGATAGCAGCATCACCGCACTGCACAATTCCACATGCTCCCGGACCACCTGCACGTAGCCTAGCCTGCTCCAATCCATCGTCTGGGCTGCAATATACTGCGCATGCGTCTCATCCACCTCTGGCCGACTTCCCATCGGCCGCGCCCATTTCATATCTAGAGTCGGTGGCTCTATCACTTTCGGTGGAGGTAGCGGTTTGGGCAACCGCGGTCTTATCGCAGCTTGGAGGTTGTACACATATCGTTGCTGTAATACATATCCTGACAAGAAAAGCGCGAATGTAAAGAGAAAAACTGCACATGGTTAGCGAGAGAGCATCTGTATCATTGTGGGACTTTCTACATACTTATACCAGCAGTCAAAATGACAGAAACCTGGCCGGATGAAAGCAATAGTCTGCCCATGTCGAAGTAGATTATAGAAAATAAATGGGTATCAAATGTGTGAAGATGGTGGTGCGAAAGGATTCGTGAAGCATGCAATCATGAGTTCGTGCAGTTAATTCTATGTCGTGGACTGTGTGACGGCATTGGTAGGGCTGTGTGTGTTGATCAATGGGTTGGGCAGGCAACAATCGATAAGCCACTACCCGGAAATTATTGCGACTTCAAGACATCGCTATCCTAGAACACTTCACGTATCATACCAATAACTAACTAGGCATTGGATAATGGCCAGTTCCAAGCCGCGATTTGACCGTGCTGATGAGCGCGCACTACTTGACGACCGAGGCTACTCGGGCGCCCTCATCCACGGCCAGAATCCTGCTCTCCTGTTTGAAAAGGGCGTGCGCGAACGCATCATCGAATCATACTACTGGAAAGAACAATGCTTCGGCTTAAACGCTGCCTCACTATGCGACCGCGCCGTAGACCTCAAGTTTATTGGTGGCACAACAGGCATTACAGGCAAGCCCACTCCATTCCTCTGCCTCGCCTTCAAAATGCTGCAACTAGTCCCCAACGACGAAATCATCCTCGAATATCTAAATTTCCGCGACGACGATGACGATGACGATGACAATAACAAGGAGGAAGATCAAAACGGCGATGCCGCGCAAACCAACGACGACAACAGCGATAACGCGACCAAAAAACAAGACCTAAACGCAACCGGCAAACTAGGCTCCTTCAAATACCTCCGCTGCCTCGCAGCATTCTACATACGACTAGCATGGGACCCAGTAAAAGTATACACGACCCTCGAACCGCTCCTCACCGACTACCGCAAGATCAAACGCCGGCTCAAAGACACCTTCACGCTCACGCACATTGACCAGTTCGTAGACGACCTGCTTACCAAAGATCGCATGTGCGCGACGAGTCTGAAGAAGTTGCCGACTAGAGCACATTTGGAGGATTTGGAATTGTTGGAGCCGAGGGAGAGTCCGTTGGGGGATGAGATTGATGAATTAGATGAGGAGGGGGAGGTGGAGAGGGGGAGTGTGGGGAGCTATGATAGGAGCAGCAGGAGTAGGAGTAGGAGTTATGATAGTCGGAGTCGGAGTCGGAGTCGGAGTCGTAGCTACGATAGCCGAGATCGACGGAGTTCGAGTGACCGGAGTCGACAGAGGACGAGGAGTCCAGGTGAGCGAGGTGGACGGGGCTCGGAGAGGAGGAGTAGGACGAGGAGTAGGAGTCGAGGAAGGGCGCATAGCGACGACGAAAGGTAAAAGATGTATAAAAGAACTGGTTTGAAGGAGACGCAAAGGCTTCTGCTGTGGTGTAGATGCTACACTCTACCATGTCGACTAATTCACATCTCGGGCCATACTCTAGGACTCCGTTCCATCGGTTTCGTTCCACAATATCTTATCGCTGGTGTTCACATGCTGTGGAGAAAAGAGGTGGAATCATGAGACTGGGCTGCACCTGAATTCGAGCATTCAATTCCGAGAGCATCAGGGAGGGGCGAGATAATTTGTAACATTGGCGGATTGCACGGGAAGCATGGCCGAGGTAGCAACCAAGCAAAACGCACGGCCCAAGTCACCAATAAGGTCGCATCAGCAGCAGACCTGCTTTTCGTACCACAAACTCTGGATAGTGGGCTAGGCGCAACTCCTCAACAAAACCTGGCCTTGGATCAGCACCATCGACACGCTGCACCATGGCCCCTTCGTCACCCAACCTTCTCAGCCTTCCTCGCGAGCTCCGAGATTGCATTTACAGCTACCTTACCAAGGAGGTTGACTTCAACTGGGAGCGAGACAACATCATTGCACCCAGGGGCAATGAAGGCAACGTCAAACCCATCGACCCTGTTCCCGTTCGCCTTTTGAATTGCCCGCTCCCTCAAGTGCTTTATTTAAACACTCGTATTCATGAAGAGTATCTTGAGACGTGCCTACATAGCCTAGAGGCCGTGATTGATCCAAAGTTGCACCTTGAGGCATCATTACGTTTTAAACCGCGTCCTTGTAGAGGTCATCAACTCGACCTCAGCAACGACATCCTCAAACGCCTCCGACATATCACCCTCTTCCTTACGCTCCAGGGAAGAAGTACCCAAAGAAGTCTAGATTGGGAGGATCAGCTCGGCCTCCTGCGTTTGATAACATGCAAGGCGCCGCATCTGGATACGCTCAGACTCGCTGTGCGGCAACAGTACCGTCCAAAAATTTCTATTGTTCCTGATGATGTCCTTGACGCTGCCTTGACCCCAGCGGCCAAGCGCCTAAACGTCACACTCCTTCGCCGCTTTCTTCCAAAGTTACCTGGAGCCATTGCCGCCATGTCTTTGATCCAGCGTGGCGAAGGCTATCATATCGGCTGCCGGGGATACGACACTTTTCGAGTAATGGATAGTCTAGGGGCCCACAAAATTCAGCATGACGTTAGCAAGATTGGAGTATACGCGTACGTACGAGATGCGACAAATACCTTCAAGCGCATGTGGTATATGGACGAGATCGTTGCACATTGGCCAGTGCATGAATATCCCGCCGTGCTTCTGGCGAGTGTCTCGCAGGAAAGAGCGCATCTGATAGCTGGGTTTCCGACTCGTATGTATGAGTGGATAGAAAGACGGGGTGTGGATGAAGTCAAGGAATGGTCTTGACCATACCAAAATTCCACCACGCAAAACCAACTTTGCAAAAAACTTCAACTCTCACCCACCCCCATACCATACCCTTTTGCTGACAACTAATTTCCATCTCATGCCCGCTCATTCGCCCGTTCTCACCACCAAAGCTAGTGTCTGTGTGTCCACGTGACCTACCCTACAAACCACCACACACCTCCAACCAAACCCTCTCCTTCCCTCCCCCCCCAGTCCAATCTCTACCCTCCCCTTACCATATCCCCCCTAACTCTCCTCCCCTCCCCCACGAAATCCGCAACACCATCTCCACCCACACCCACCTATCCCACACCACCGCCCCCGAAAGTTGTCTGACGCCAAAATCTCACGCGATTCTCGACATTTCCATATTCTTTCTCTACCCACCGCTTGTTTTCCTCGCTGAAATTATCAATAGCGTCATATATCGGAGCCGCCCAAAGGTCATAAGGTAATATATTCTTAACATGATCTAATGTCCAAATTTGCGTTCCTTAGTTTTCGGTGCTCTTCGAATAAACCAGCGATGCAAACAAGGCCATGTCAAGTGTAACCTAGGTACCATCTGAGAAGGCCTCATTGTCATTAGAAATCCTGCACAAAAAAGCGTGGCAGATACCGTTTTTCCGCACTAGGGTAGGTCAAAGAGATTTTCAGGAACCAAGGTATTCCCTGCACGAGGGCAGAGACGTGCTGCCATTGAGCGCCCCTCAAAGTGAGGTCCAGTAAACGTCATGTCCTTTACAAAAATACGCAAGCATGCTTTGACCGACAAGAAGGAAGGCGAGAATATATTGGACGCTCTGCAAATATCCTCAAGAGCTTTTACAACCTCTAACTTGACTTTGAGTTCGGGCGGATCGTCGTAATAACCAAGCACGTACATCTCAATGTGCTTGACGCGGCGAAATATCAGTGCTAAAATCGAGGCAGAAAGCCGGTTTTCCGCTCCGAAGTTGTCAAAACAAGAACCCCCCATTATGGGTGTTAGTTCTTTCGTAGAGATAACCGCAGTCAGATTGTTAAATATGTGGGACTCAAGCTATTCTGCTTTTATTTGTGAGCAGACAAGTAGCACCTCGGCTCTTGGTGCTGTCTCCATGTCGATTTGTACCCCCGTGACAAACTCTTCTATTCTCCAATAGAACGATGTGGACTTGTGAAGATAATCATAGATCTGATTTCGAATCTCTCGCGGGACCCCGAGCAAGTGCGGTGAAGGGGACATGATGGCTAGGGAAACGCCCAGTTAGGTGCAGACGAGCACGAATAGAGCTATGTATAATGAACCTTCGTCACCTAGAAAAAGGACCGGAATTGTCAGTGTACCAACCAGCTGACCTTTTGAGAAGTCGAGAGTAAATGAAATTGGAACAAAACTTAGCATACTATTGACGGCTAGACTTTATGTTGTGTTGAATGCCTACACAACTTGCTGCTTGAGACGAAACAAACAAGTCAGGGCAAAAGCATCAATCCAAAACATGCCATTTTATGGTATAATTGATAGAGCAGCAAGTAGGAAAAGGCGGAAGCCTTGCAGTCAGGTAGCTGCGCGTCAGCCAAAGTTTAGGCACCACCTCGGTATTCCACGGGCAGCTTCCGGACTGGACGTTCCAACCTTAGTGGCGCTGGTTTGACAAATTCATCAAGCAATATCTCAAAGCTCTACTAAATATAAATGCGTTCAAAGGGTGTTTGGAAATCGTGCACTTTTCTAGGCAGCAGGAGAGTATCTTGACATCAAGCATGAGGCGAAGGTAAAGGCAATGGTCGGACGACTTCCTGCTATGCAAAAGTGCAAATCCGCTAAACTGAACACGCCCTAGATTAGGCCCATGGGACCGTGCGTTATACGACGAGCCCTGGTCATCTTTGCGCTGTGCAATTCTACTAACGTTATAATCTACCCACGCCTTGACGACGTTCCAAAAAGTGCAACACAGTAATCTTTCTTCTTTGGTTTTTATTACGGCGTTTATCGTTTTGTAGACGAAGAGACTCGATTCGCAAAAAACCGACTTTGTTTGATGTGCTGACAGACGCAACCCTACCCACGAGTGCTACGGAAACAGGACAGAAGTCTCATTTATCAAGAATTTATTCGGGCCATTACGAATATAAAGATGACGAAAGATTGGGAGTCTTTCCAGGATGAGATTCGCGAGCTGTCCTTCACGAAGAAAAAATCTCTTGAGGAGGTCAAGGAGGTGATGGAGCGCAAATACAAATTCAGGGCTTCGTAAGTGTAAACAGACAACTTAAGATTCTAGTCTCACTACATATTAGTACACGAGCATATCGCATGAAGTTGAAAGAGTGGGGCTTGATGAGGCACAAACCGCGCAAGGCACTAATGAGTCGCAATGGCAGCAGGGCAACGAGTGAAGCAACATTTGAGGCCGACGAGTCAAATAGAAGGGATTTAAGTGAGACGATCGAACCTACGTATGTTCAGCACACTTCGCCAATGATGCTTGAAAAATCAGGTAACTGGCAGGTTGTTTCTGATGTGGAGCCGGTGGAGGCTGAGCCTGCATTCATGGGTTTACTCCAGCGAACACCGAGGTTGGATATTCAGTAAACAGAAGCTTTTGAATGCCAGCACTGATTACCTTCGCAGAATTGAAATGACGATGGACCCATGCTCTCAGGCTCGGACAAAAGCTTCAAAGATTGTCATGGCCATGCTTGATGCGATCTTAGGAAACGACCCTCCAAAGCTTGAGAGCCTTATTATCGAGAACATAAACCATATCAACGATCCAATCGGCATGCCCTTCGACACACCAAACAGCCAATTTTACGGCCATCCGGCAATGAGTCAAGTGGTTATTTTGCAACACACTGATCAGACGCTACTTGATATTGCTTGCGCGATGCCCTGTAATTCTATTATCTGGATTCTATTAGCTCACGGTGCAAAGGGCTCGCGACATCCGTTTGGCACTGATCTTGCCCTCCACAACGCCATTAAGAATGGGCGACCCTACACTGTTCAGGCTATGCTTACTCCTGGCCGGTCAGATGTTAACGGCTTTCCAGGGACTAAATGGAAGCCACTTCTTCAGGCTGTATTCTGGAATCATCCAGAGGTCGTTCGAATTCTGCTTCGCAAAGGCGCGGACCTCGAAGTTGCAGGCCCATCACCAAACAGCCCCGGATTGCATACAGCATTAGATTTATGCTTGGAACGACGCTCCAGTGTATACATGCAAGAGGGAATGACAGAAAGGTCCAATGAAATTCTCAAAATACTTCTGGAAGCTGGAGCGAATATTCATGCGGCACCAGCTAATGGCTCTATGCCGACGTTCTTTGAGCTCTTCACCAGGCCGTGGCAGATGGTGCCTTTCTGGGCTGCAAATCTCTCCGTAGTAGAAACTGATTGCCTTCGGATTTTCGTAAGGGGAGGCGCAAACCTTGAATTCCAGTTTAGCTGTTGCCCTTGCGGCTCTACCCGGCAACACACGTTTGAGCACCAGGCGCTCTGGCACTCCACACCAAATATAGCGCGTCTTATCATCGACAGTTTTCCAGGAGGTAACCAGAACAATGGTTCAAGTCTTCTCCATGAAGTGCTTGGTTCCTGCCCAAATTCGAAACGCCACCCAGCAGATACGTTACGCGACATCCAAGTTCTGGTCTCTCAAGGGGTTGATCCTAATCTTGTAGATAAAAATGGTATCTCGCCGTTGCGGAAGTGCATCGAGCAATGTCCAGCTGTCGACCTAATTGAGCGAATAAAGGTACTCCTCAATGCTGGAGCAGATCCAGAAACTCAGGAAGGTGACAATACTCGACCTTTCATACTTGCTGCTAGAATATTGGAGGGCCCATTGCTCTTTGAGGCTATGCAGTTGCTAGTTGGAAAAATGCAAGGACAATATACAACATTCACGAACTATACATCCCGCACATGGAGCGCCAAACATTTCCCAATACAAGAGACCCAGGCTTACGAGCAGGTTATGTCCTGTAGTCGCAATACGGGTGATTTTAAACTCGAAATGATAGACATGGTACCTGTAGACATATGCCGGACATTTGAGCGAGCGTACTTCGCTATCACGAGCAACAATTTCCTAAATACTATGGCCAGCACGGCCAAAGCAAGAATGCTAACACCAAAAGATAAGGATGATATTTCTTGGATTATAGCGATGCGCAAAGGTATCAATTTACCAGATTATAAGTTTGATCAGGAGCTCGTGGTAGCGCTACTAGACCCTCAACCAGTACTACACATTTCACACGACCGTAGGGACACTACAAGCATCATAGATGGCGTCGATGGTACCGTAAAGGACACGGCACCACCGCCTCAACCAGAAAGTACTACCGAGAACTCTGCTTCCACATCTTCGCGTTGTGTTCCATGGCAATTCAACCCGAATAATCCAACGCCCTCAATCCGCCCACTAGGAAGTGATAGCTTGCCTCAAACGCCAGGCTCAGCGACTGAAGAGGACTTCATACCAACTACAATATTCATACGATGGAAGGGCGCTTGCTCTACATCAAAGGATGATGACCTTGAAAAAGCGTTTGTGTCAGTAGCTCGATATGAGTGTGGAACATGCAACGATGGTGTACCGATAACGAAGAATGAACAAGAGAAACATGGAGTAGAGCACGCTCATACCAGTATCTGCAATCAAACAAGGTGCGAAAGAAGATTTTGTGTTTTGAAGAAGGGAAAAGAAAAAGCAGGTGTGGGCTGTCAGGATCATTTGTTTGCTGGTGGAATTTAACGTCACTACGAACTACAAGAAGAGCATTCTGAGGTGGATAAAGGAGTAAAATTGAACTAGGAGAGCCAGGAATCAACCCACACGGAGGCAATAGTGCCCCAGCCCTAATGTCACAACCGGCATATTACATTCTACCAAATTCGCGCCTGAAGAAAGCCTCAAGAGAAAGCAAGCCCGAAGCTTCGACTGACCTCCCACAAGCTTCTGAAGCCTTTTTCTTTAGCATTGACGCTGTTTCGGACTCTGTCTCGTCGCCAAAATATCTCCCTCCGGATTCTTGGCAGAAACCAAACATAAGTTTGACGGTCTCAAGCGCGCGAATGCCATAAACCTCGAAGTCTTGCCACCTTGGGACCTCCTCAAAGCGAGCCTTCTGCCCAGTGGCTGTAAGTTTTAGCTAATGCGTTTGATTGTGATACAAGATATATCACGTGGGCGAGACTTACCTCTCTCAAAAGCTGCAACCAATCCATCAAACGACATCACGTCGCTCACGCCTTGTACTAGAGTACCATTCCAATTCTCTGGTTCAAGTAAAACGCCATGCACGATATCACCAAAGTCATTCCCTATCGCAATGAAGGGTACGCGCTCCTTACCACCCCACTTTGGTACTCGTAAGACGAGCGTGCCATCTTCTGAGGGGATAAATGGAAATCCACCGATGACAGGAGCAAGTTCCTGGTTTTGGAAGTTCTCGAAATACCAACCAGGGCTAGCAATGATAACGGCTTTGAACGCGCCAGCTGACTTGGCATATTCACCAATCGCATTCTTCTCTGCTCACATGATCAGCACTTCTTACTCGGAACGATAGGGCTTCATGTACCATCAAATGCCTGGTTTGCAACCTTCCCTTTGGTAATCTCCTTCGCGCTGTTAAACCCACTATACACCAATACCTCAACCTTGGCTTCGATAGCGGCATCTACGATGAGCTTTCCAAGATCAAACTCCGTTCTTTTCTCCTCTGAATTTTCAAACACCGCATCATCTGAATTAGTGTTTAGGAAGACAGCCCATGAGCCGCTGAACGCAGCAACGATGGAAGAATTGTTCCAGCCATCCGCCTGCACAAGGTCGACATTGGGCACCTGTCCGATGAGAGCTTTGGATGCCGATGAGGATGTGTTGCGAGTTATACCGCGGAGAGAAAACGGAGTGTCCACATTTTGAGATAAGGAGCGGAGGACTGAAGATCCTTGAGCACCAGTCGCACCAAAAACGGTGACGAGCTTTTGAGACATTGGCATTTCAAGGCCAAGAGGCTGTAGATTGGTGTGGTTTTAGAGGAAGAGCTTGATGAAGAGTGTTTATGTACTGAGTCTTCATGTGGTAAACTGATCGTGTATTTATACTCTCTTTGTATACACTCATTAGGCCTAAAGTTATGCCGCTGCTTGTTCGTGTGTATCCAACAACGGGACTACTGGTTCCGACTCCGCAGTCCCAAGTTTAGCCACCGAAATCAATCGATGTCGCCGATGTAATGTAATCATCTGTAGTAACTAGGCATCAGTCTATTTTTTGGTCGGACAAATGCAATGTGCCGATTTGGCTTCAAGTATTGTAGTTGCTCCGCCCCCATGATAAGTCTTCAGTTCGTATCCACCTAGGCGACGAATCACGATGACTCCGAGCTGAATGTGGCGTTGATGCGGCGGGTCTTGGCGGCGGAATGAGATTAGTGAACTGACTTGTTTAGTCTAGCACGCCTCGTTGTGGGCGCGGAACACAGTTGCACGCACATTTGCTCCCTGAGTCTTCACCCATCAAAACGCCAAAGACAAGGCCCACAAATTTTCTCTACTGTGCCCTCTTATCATCGATAATTTTTTTTTCATCAGGGAGGATGTGAAACGTGCATCTACCATAAGAAGATGGGCTCTACCTCCAAGGTGCTGATGCTGTGATCGAGATCTCTTCTTTCTACAGATTGGTTCGCTCTCAATGTCACAGTTCGGATGATATGACACGGTACAATCATGATAAGGTGACATCGAAGGAAGCAGTAGAAAATAAACATAAAAGCATAGCCCATAGCAATTGAGAATATGCTTCACAGGGTGCATCGATGATGCAGGAGCGTGCATTCCATTCTACACATTCCTATGCTTGTTACACATGTGGGAAATTCCTTCTTGGTCTGAAGCCTCGCAATTTCACTCTCATCATTGACACCGACTGCAGCCATGGTACCATTTACCGCACTTTTCTTGTTGCGTCCACCATTAGTGTGGTTTTTGCAAATGTGTGTTCAGCGAGCTTTGACTATACCACAAACAAGATCAAACCCCGCTCAACCAATGACATTTCCGCTTTTCTCCACACCATCTTTCTTCCTTGGACCAGCCCATTCTCTCGCTCGTCTAAATATGTCCCCAGTATATGCGGCGGCATATCTGGTCAGCGCTTCAACTTTCCTATCGATACCAGCAGCAGAGGTATTCTAATCCGTGCACCTCTCCTCCCTAAAACCAAGCTCACCGAGCAAAATAAGGCGGGATGGGAGTTTCTCAGCAATAGCGAAACAATCTTCAGCGGCAGATTCGTCAACTTTAATATCACATTATATGGCGAGGTTAAAGGTGACGAAGCGATTATCAAAGTCCCTGTACTTGTTGTAACCAAGGCAGTCAAGTTTCCAGGATACGATGTGCTGAAGGATAATGGAGTGTGTCCGAAGACTAAAATCGACGCAAAGTGGAGACAGGATCTCAGCGCTGTAGTCAACATGGGGGTGGGTTTTGGGCGCAACGGTCTAGGAACTGGTTCACTGTGCGGTACTACGGCACACAATCCTTTCATCAATGTTGTTCGTCTTACCAAGTACCAAAGACTATACATGATGCCTGGTTACAAGATTTCCACCCGTAGAGTACACTTAGGTTCATTGGGACGCGAGGAAGATGGCGCAGTCTGGATGGATCTGAGAAAGTTGGCGGACCCAGATCCAAGAGCTTGGGCATCACCTCTCGTATCCTTCACATACGACGATTCTAACATTGTAGTACAAGCTGAGGTTCTCATTGACACAAGCATAACAGAGATGCACATTCAATCTACCAGTGCGAATCGCTGAGGTCTTTTGAACGAGAGAAGCCTCGAGAAAATAATGCACATTTTCAACTTTCACTAGTTCGAGCCATCTTTCTGGGAGGGTTGGTACCTTCCCAATGAGGAAAGTGGTTTTAAGTGTGGATTCTAGTAAAGTCTGGGCGTGAATGAATGGGCGTGGTAAGCGTTTGGGGGGCATTACAGGTTCACTGTAGTGTTAAAATGACGGATCTGTATCAGAAATCTGAGAGGTTTGGTACCTGCCTGATTAGGCAGCTGACAATTGACTGTCCATTGCGGTAGATGAACAGGGTGAATGATCATGTCACGTGATATATGAAGTTGAGATGGGGATTCTATCAGAGTTTGATCGTCTCATAATCCATTGTCAGTGCCGCACCATCTTGCTTATCCACAGATAGTTATTGTATGGTAAATCATAGAGGGTTGAAGAAACCGTGTTTTGTTCATTATCATTCACTAACCCGCTTGATACATATGCTGCTGAAGCAGAAGGGCAAAAAAGGCTCATATAATGTTGTTCAAGCCTCATCATGAGTCTCAGAGTGTTGTTACTTGCTGAAATAGGTAACTATACCGAGCCGTTGATTGCAGCAAACGATAGAGTGAGGGTCCAAATTACGTGCAAGTGTGTCGTAAATGAAGGTAACGTCACCGAATCAATAGCGGGGGAAACTCGGTCTTTTACAGGAATCTATGTGTTTTATAATCGTGAAAGCGAAAAACAGGGCATGTCAGAAGAAATGATATCTATTTGATTACTTCTTGCAATTGCAAACCAAGGAAACCATCACCTGCTTCCTGCTAGAGCTACATTCAATGATCATCTAAGCGATAGCCTCAATGGATTTAATCCCCACCTCAACCATGTTCGTCTTTCCTACTTCTTCGATTAGCTTGTCATCCTCTTGCTCGACAACATCGGTCAACTCCAAATACTTCAAATTGGCAGCCCAACCCAAATCATTCCCGAAATAGCTTTGCATGACTTCTACACCATATTTCATCCCATTGACCGGGTCATAAGTAAGGCATTGTTTGCCGACAGCAAGGCCAATGACAGCTGCCCAGGCCGGCAGTTCTGTGATTGGATATTTTTCTGTCTCTGAGGCAGAGGGAGGAAGCTCAGAGTTTAGCATGGAGGCGTAGATATTCTGTGCGGCAGCTTGGCCCATGACAGTTGCGCTGCCTGCACGTTTGATGCCTGACCAGGCAATCACGTCGCCAATGGCAAAGTGTGCGGATGAATTGGCGATGTTGTCTTTGAACATGAGAGACTGATGGACCATGACTTCCTTATCATCATTTAAGCACTCGCTCGGTAAAATGTCGGTGGTTGGTGTGCCTTTCTTTGTTGAGTCGATGACAAAGTCTGCTACTATACTCTGGCCATTGGCCAAAGTAACGACAGATTGGCCATTTGTGTGCTCGGAGATGGAGGCTCGACTTCCAAGGACCAGACTAACGCCTTCCTCTTCGAGAAGAATCTTTGCACGGTCTTTGACGTCTGATGGGAGTGGTTCTGAAGATAAGACTTCGCTTCGTGAATGTATAAGCGTGACCCCTATTTGTGGATAGTAGTTTTTGATCTCGGCTGCAAACTCTACACCTACGGCTCCTGCACCTATAACAACTACTTTCCTTCCTTCATACTTTGATGGATCACCGCCAGTTATCTTCTCAATGAAGGCCTTGCCGTCACTCAGGTACTCTTCGTAGCTACCTGACTTTGGTACTGCAGGCCAGTGCCTCTTTAGGCCTGTTGCCACAACAAGGTAGTCATAGGCTTGACTTTGTGTTTGCCCAGTGCGATCGCACCACTCCGCAACTTTGGCCTTTGGATCAATGACCTTTACACTCCCATGCTTGAAGTGCAAATTTGCCTGTTTTAATTCATTCAGATGACTAAATCGCCTCCACATATGGCTAGTATATTTAGACGTAACATGTGCGAGTGGTGCTCCAACAGAGTGGACTATATGATGTGTTGATTAGTATAGCGACTTCATGCAATGTGACGTATGAAGGCCAGGGCGAAACCTCGATGTGGGGTTGGGGAAACACACAATACCCATCGCGTTCATCGATGACTGTGATTTCGACGCCTCGACCACTTTTCATGCCTTTGAAGTCTGGCCCAGGATAAACGGATTGTCGGGCTTTGCCTCGGGAATATTCGAGTAAATTTAGCACGGTAGAGATGCCGCCATAAGCACAGCCAACAATGAGCACCCGATGAGGGCTCGAAAGAGTGAGGTTGCCCAATGTTTCTGATACGCTTGGGAATCTCATCTTGAAAAGATACGTATAGTTTGAGTAATCTAACAAAAAGTATTGTGGGAGGAGAGAGACGAAGGAGAAAGGGATATGATGATCTGATAAGATTACAACCTTGCAGGTGCGTCAATGCCGATGGCACCCTCAACCGACATCGGAAATCACACTCACCCAGGCTACTACGCGTCTCCTAGTTAACTAAGGTACGCAGATGTCGCGAGAGGTGCTTGCGCACATGTGATTGGCAAGGAGCGCGGATGACTTATCTGATCCGTTGAAAATTTTATCTGATCCGCTCCTAGTGCACTTGGCTACCTGCTAGGTAGGCAGCTCAAAGCCCCACCTACTTTGGGTGCCTGAACTCCACCCAGGCCATTCAGTAATGGTTCACACGCAACGAATGTCCTACACTTCGTAGCCACGCACAAAACCCACCAGTATTTTCGATGTTTACGAGTGTATTTAGTGACATGATCAGAGCATAGCTTGCGTCTGCAATTTTGTCTTTTGCGCCATGAGGTCGCCTGCACCACTGACGACCAAATCCTGGTCACCCTTTTGGTCAATAACCCGTGTGCTTGTGCAGCTTTTTATATTTCAAAGCTTAGCGGCAATTCTCTTAGGCAATTGGTGCAATCGCTTGAAATTGGTTAGACCCAATGATTGAGTGGGGATACTCTTCCAAGGTTTCGTCATACAAGACCAAGGCCGGGCCGCGTCAACATTACACGTGCTTTTTCATTTGACCTATATAAGAATCTAATTAGAAATATTAGAGACTTCAATTTCCAGTCGGCGGGTACCGAATTCGTGGATGATGGCTAATAACTGATAATTGGCCTGGAACGGCTGCCGCATGTGATGATGATGATATGGCTTTCCCAGATGGGCCTTATTGGATCAAGCCATGGTGCACACATCCCACATTCGTCAGCGCCCTTCACTAACCCTTAGAATAACTATTAACAGCTCTGAGTACTCAGGTCCCTTTGTAAAAACACGAAGGCACTCTGCACTGTGTCAAGAAGATTCCTCCGCATTTGGTCCGGTCAGCTGACAGCCACTAGTTGACATAAGATAAGAATGGACACGAAAAAACATTATATGATGAGTATAATTTTTGAGTTTATTTCACTCAACTGGCTGCTTCCTATTGAATATTTTCAGCATGGTTTCCCTTGAAGCTGTTCTTGCATCCAATGCTCAGATACCCACATCTCTACCAAAAAACCTAGTGGCAATTTTCGCTGGCGCGACGAGTGGTATTGGCGAAATCACACTCAAAACACTGGCAAAGTATACTGTTGAACCACGCATCTATCTTCTCGCGCGAAATCAAGCATCGGCCGAACGTGTCATCGCCGAATGCCGACAAATCAATTCTCGGGGGGATTATATTTTTGTCAGGGTCGATTTAAGTTCAATCAAAGAGACAGATCATGCATGTGAGCAAATCCAAAGCGCAGAGAGATCAGTCAACCTAGTCTTTCTAAGCGCAGGTGAGCTACGGTTTGACCGTAATCGTAAGTCTTTACACTACAATACAAATTGTATAATTTGCCTTTACATTCTCTGTGATATGTGATAACATATTTACCTAGTTACCTCGGAGGGTCTCAATACCTTCCTCGCAGCATCAACATATACCCGCATTCGCATCGTACAGCAAATTCTTCCACTCCTTACTGCCTCCGCCTCTTCGGATCAGCTTGCCAGAGTCGTAGATGTCGCAGGTGGTACATATGAAGGCGAAATAAATACCTCTGATCTTGCGGCCCTCAACATCCCATTCACACAACTCCGGTCCCAGTTGAGTAGTATGCACACTCTAGCGTTGGAAACTCTAGCACAGAGAGCTCCAACTGTGAGCTTCGTCCATGACTTTCCTGGAAGCGTATACACGGGCTTAGGTGCGAGCATAGTCACTCCGCTCAGCTTGCTTTTCCGCCCCATTAAAACCATATCATACATGTTTCTAGGGCGTTGGTTGTTTGTTCCTATCGAGGAAAGTGGCGAGCGGCACGTATTCTTTGCAACGAGTATGATTTTTAAATCACGAGACGGAAACTCTAAGGGGGTACCAGTTAGAGGCCTGGAGATTGCTAACGGAAGCGACGGAGTAAGAGGAAGCGGCACTTATTCCATCAATTGGGACGGGGAACAACGTGCTGCTCAGGATAAAACTGCGTTAGTCAATCTAAGGAAGACGGGCGGAAAAGAGATGGTGTGGAATCATTTTACAACTGAGTTTGATCGGATCACAAGCCGTGTCTAGGTATCCTTGGTTGAATTGGCCAAAGTCTTGATCGTAAATATAGCGACAATCAACTGCCATGGTATAGACAGTCCGTTTTACAGTATCTTAGGATAATGAAGAATAATTTTGCGTGTATACAGGTTTCTTGGTGTTTGTTACATGGGTCAGAAGGATTTGTGTGCCCAATGACTACTGTAAAGTGGCCCTTTCAAGTTCGCATCACGTCCAATTCCGATTAGAGTAAAAACAATTTTCGAAAGGGCGTATTATTGCCAACTACATGAAAACTTGGCTTAGATAATATTCGGTAGGATACGGACGTTTAGTAGTGGTGTTCTCATGCCTCTCATCATGACGACATGATTGCAAAACGCGCTCATGGATGTCATATAATGCTCCATGCATGGTCCGTAATAACAAGAATAATCTGATTCAATTTAAATTATTTAGGCACTTCTTTAATCAAATAAAAAATTGCCGTTCAAGTTGCATCACGATGGCAGTATCATTGGGACTTTCCAGCAACACATTCGACCCTAACAATGACATTCCCGATCTGGATGGCAAGTTGAGAATTCATAGAATTGAAAAGAAGTTTGTTCGACAGATAATCGAGAAATAGGTGTATGTTGTGACTGGTGGCTCTGCTGGTATTGGCTACGGCATTGTCGCGCATATTTTACAACACAACCCTACGAAAATATATCTTCTATCAAACAAAGAGCAGCATGCCGATGAGGCAAAGGAGGCATTGAAGGAGTTTGGAGATACTAGCAAGGTTGAATGGCGGCAGTGCAACTTGGAAGACCTCAAGCAGACAGACGAGGTGGCGAAACAACTTGTGCAAGAGCTCACGCGGCTCGATGCACTCATTGCAACGCCGGCCTTGGTTTTGGAGTATATAATGAGACAAGAGATGGTCTAGACAGTCACATGCAGGTCAACGTCATCGCGCAGGCACATATAACCCTCACGCTCCTCCCCGTCCTTCAAAACACACAGGACTCACGCATCGTCCACCAATCATCTGATCTACACAAAGGTGCCACAAGCAGCATGAAGTTTGAATCCATCCAAGAGGTCAATCAAGGCATTGCAGCAACTCTTCTCTACAACCGTACGAAACTCGCTCAGATTCTATTTCTCCGTGAATTGTACAGCCGCATCAAGTCAGGGCAATTTGGTACTATAACAGACACAACAGGTCTGCCATGGATTAATGTAACGCATCCGGGCGGTATCAAAACCGATCAGCAAGATCAGGCCGTGGAAGTTTACGGGGCCCTTGGCAAGATTGGCGTCGCAGCAGTTCGGCCTTTCCTGAAAGACCCTGTTTCTCAAGGATGCCGTCTAGCTTTGTTCGCTGCAACATCTGCTGATATTGTAAAAGATCAGGTTCAGAATTCATATATCATTCCTGATCGTAAGGTAACAGAGCCGTCAAGCCAGGCGAAGGACGCAGGCCTGAGTTTGAATTTATGGAAGTTAATCAAGCAAGTCTTGGAGTCTAAGGTTGGCGATCTAACTTATACGATGAAGGTGGACAGATAGACGCAGTGTATGTAACAAATGTTCAGGTCGCTAGTTGAACGGCGCTGGCTAGTTTAGGGCGATCGAGGGCGATTCGATACACTCTGAATATTGCTAAATCCATTCCCGGGAAAGTTAGGAACTATTTAGAGCTATTATTCTGTGGAATAGCTGTCATCCGTGGTATGGAATGCTATAAATTCATCCCAACTCTGGAAGGGCCAGCGGACTAATTTAATTTGCTCACAGCGACTGCATGCTTGCAGTAGCTTGTCTCCATCCTTCTAGAAAGGTCAACTAAATCTAGCCCACATCGTTTTCCCATCTGGAGTTGATAATTGTTCTCAATGATTATAAATTTAAGTTGCGCAACATGTAGATTCGTACATATAGGGCGCGCTACGTCATGCGCTGGAGCGGGGAACTTGGGACTGCTGTAGGGCCATTACCAACATATAAAGACACCTCAAAACCCCGATTAACAAAACCCTACCAACAGTCACGGATTACCAATAATAAACCATCATGTCCAAACTTACAGACTACAAACTTCTCTCTTTTGATGTTTACGGTACGCTCATTGACTGGGAGCGCGGCGTTCTGAATGCACTCCAGCCTGCACTCCAGAAATCCGGAAAGACAGATATCGATCCAAAGCATATACTCAAAGTGTGCCATGCTCTTGAGGCACCCGAACAATCAGCCAACCCAAGTCAAAGATACTCAGAGCTACTGACAACAATCCATCCTAAGTTGTGCAAAGATCTGGGGCTGCAGGAGCCAACGAACGAGGAGAGTCATACCTTTGGTGCGAGTATAGGCACTTGGCCTGCATTCCCAGATAGTGTTAAAGCCCTCGAACGGCTCTCTAAACACTACAAGCTCGTCGTGCTCTCAAACGTTGACAACGAGTCATTCAAGAAAGGAAACGCAGTGGCCTTAAAGGGGTTTAAATTTGACGCTATGTACGAAACCTTTCTGCTAAGCTCTAACTTCAACTTCAGACTGACCAATCAATCCTCAGTTACACAGCGGAAGACATTGGAAGCTATAAACCGGACTTGAAGAATTTTGAGTATATGCTGCGGAGGGTCAAGGAAGAGTTTGGAATCGCAAAGGAGGAGGTGTTGCCGACTGCACAGAGTCAATTTCATGATCATCACCCAGCGAAGAAAATGGGGATGAAGTCAAGTTGGATATATCGACCGGGTGCAATTATGGGAAACCGGGATGACCCAGTTTATGACTGGAAATTTGACAGGCTTGAAGACATGGCTGAGTGAGTGGATTTGCATATTAGGTCATAACCACTGCTAACCAAAATCTAGCGCTGTAGAAAAGGAATTAGCTAGTCAGAAGAATTAGATTTGGATAGTGCAGTGTACTAGCAAGGAGCAAGGGTCGCATCCTGCCATGGAATACTACTAGTACTATGTATTTCAAGGATTGAACGCGTATTTCACACCTTACATAGTATATTTGTACCTGCGCAATAAAAGCACCTACCTATAGGAAGTAGTTTACTGGGAACGCAGGATCTCGTCAAATATGTCAAGTATTAGTGTCACCACTTGTACAGATCACAACATGTCCATATTCAACATGTTCTCGAAACACGCTATTCGTATTCTTTACGAGTGACAATTTTCTTAGACTCATTTGCTGCATAGATTGATTCATACCGTGCGTCTTGTGCCTCTTGAATAGAATTGCCGAGTTATGCTAGTCGAGTTGCACGGCACTTCTTCTGATGCCGAACGAATTGTAGGTGCTCTAACGCCGGAACACCCCCTCAACCAAACAAATACCCGGTTGGCGGAAGCTAGCCTCAAAGCTAGGTAGTCACCTTCAACTTATTAGAGTCCAGACTAGAAGTAGCATTTATGGCTTTGCTCCGTGCAAAACTTCTCCCGAAGATTAACCTTGGCAGCGAAAGGACTTACTCCCGTGGGGAGCTAAACCCGAAATCGCAGTTCACTAACGCAACATGGATGCGGAAATTGGCTCAGCAAAGTCATCCTGCAAGTGAGCCGACCATCTCATCTTAGAAGTTAGAAGTTAGAACACATGAGTACCTAGGTCCTAGAGACTACCATCGTAGCCACACTACCCCAGACTACGGATGCGGGGACACGGTCGCTACCCACAAGTTCTGAAGACCTAGGTAGCTCGGCCGTGCAATATGGCCGAATGGCCACCGAATCTCTCGCTAGATAAAAAGCAAGGCTCCCCGACCATGTCATTCTCCACGCGTTGGTTGAGAAGAAGACTCGTTCTCATCATGGTGTTCTTTGCTACTACATTGTTGCTTTTTGGCTATTTCGGCTCCTTTGGCTTGGGTCTTCCGTACTCGCAATATCCAACGCCAGATACGCCAACCCAATTCAATGGATCCCTCGTCATCAAAGTCCCAGGCTACGGTTCATTTCAGGGAACGCAGGTTCTCACAAATTTGAAAAAGACGACAACATTCCGGTCCCTAGTAAATGCGTGGCTGGGAGTTGAATACTCATCGCAACCAATCGGCCAAGCTCGCTTCAAAGCTGTAGGTCTGCCAGGGGCTTTCGACGGAACGAAAGATGCAACAGCATTCGGCCCAGCCTGCTGGCAGAATATCTACAGCTCGCTTTCTCAATCGGAAGCATGTCTCACGATCAGTGTCTTTCGCCCATCACGTATCCCATTAGGGCAGAAACTTCCCGTTTTGGTGTACCTGCATGGCGGGTCTTTCGTTACTGGATCTCATCGCAGTTTCGATGGTGCACTGTTCGTGGAGAAGAGCGAGCAACCCCTGATGGTGGTCACCGTGCAATACCGCTTGGGCGCATTGGGAGGACTCCCTGGCAAGTTCATGGAAGAAGAAAACTTGCTGAATTTGGGCGTGCGGGATCAGCGAACAGCACTCGAGTTCCTACACCAGCATGTTGAGTCTTTCGGAGGCGATCCGAAGAAAATTACTCTTAGCGGTCAAAGCGCAGGAGGGCATTCAGTCGGTATCCATCTTTTCCACAATTATGGCACAGATACCGGTAATCCATTATTCCAGCAAGTCATCCTGTCTTCAGGCTCGCCAACAGCGCGCGCCTTTCCAGGAGTCGACTACCCACTTTACCAGGAGCATGTGAAGTCTTTTATGGACTATGTTAATTGTCCAGCGTCGCCTGCTGCAGCTGCCCTTGAGTGCCTCCGCTCAGCTGAGGTTGATGACATCCAATTCATCTCGACTTCATTGTATACCGCAAACAATTACAACATCACATGGCCATGGCAACCAGTGTCTCCAGGCCCATTGTTTGAGAAACGCGGGTCTCAATCTGGAGAAGAAGGTACATTCTTCGCAATTCCTATGATGATTGCTTCTATGACCGACGAGGGCACCGGCTTTGTACCACAGAATCTCCGTACCAATGCGGAATATCTAAACTTTTGGAAGACCCTTACACCCAATCTATCAGCCCAGGATTTTGCTGACTTACAAACCCTCTATCCGGATGTCAAAGCTTCTGAAAACCCTGCAGGTACCTTTATCTCCGCTCAATTCGAGCGACTTTCCACAGCGTATGGCGACTACTCCTACATATGCCCAGTTCAAGATACTGCTTCTCGCCTCTCTTCTGCGGGTGCTGCAGTCTACAAAGCTCGCTTCAACACACCCAATTACTCATCCACATTTCTTGGCGTTCCTCATGCAAGTGACGGATCGTACTTCAATGGCGAGGAAGATGTGCGATACCCGGAGATTGCAAAAATATATCAATCATATTGGGCAAGTTTCGTGGTCGGTGGAGATCCAAATCAATATGCGAGTGCGGGAAGTGCGAAGTGGGAGAAGTATGAGGTAGGAAATGGAAAAGCAGGAAGGCAATTGGCTGTCAATAGGCCAAGCGAGGGTGGCCCGAAAATGGAAAACGAAGAAGCATCAATCAGGATGGAGCAATGTAACTGGTGGAGAGATGAAGAACGAGCAAAAAGGTTGAATAAATAGATTTTTAGGTAACAGGCCATTTCTTTAAGTTTACTTTGGCGCAATACTAAATCTCAAGAAATAAAAGCGTACCGAGCCAATCACACTTGAACCTGCATTGCCTTCTTCTGTACATACAGCTTGCCTACTTTTATACATTTGTTTGAGTGTCGGTCTAATTATCTGGGGTCCAGGTATGCAAGCGGGTTGTAATAACTGCAATATGCCCTGCATTTGCGAACCTAGAAAGTTTGAGCAAACCTTCAACGCAATCAGATGACAATACTTGTTTGCTGGAATCATCGATCTAAGAGAGCTATTTCAAAGCTGCAACCAGTGGCTGAAACGCACAAGGAAGTTTTTCCCACTTTCGCCATTATTCGCTTTCAAATATACGGAAGCTGAAAGAATCTTGTTCACCTCCGGATTTGATTGTTTTTCAGGAACTGCATTTCACTTATGCCCAGTTTTAAGAAGTGATACATCACAAAGACCTTGAAAGGCATCATCGTTCTGCCTTTGTCTGGAATAGCATTTACCCTTACCAAGGGTCCACACCCCTCACTGAACAAAGTCTCCACATCATCTGCTTCTTGAAGTTGCATACTTGCGTTCTACAAATCAAGTAATTCGACACTTACTGACACCAAAGTATTGTGCATTGCAATCTGACTTTGATTCAAAATTACCTTCAAAATGCTTAAACGTACTCGTTCAGAGACGATCAATACCCGCGAGGCAAAGCGTCTCAAGCATTCAGAAGAACATTCTTCTACAACCAACAAGCCTACTAAGCCTGTTGAGGACAAGCTTCTAGAGATTAAGGAGACTATTGTACAACAGGAAGCAAAAAAGATTACCACGACGGTGGTTGAATTTGAGGATCTCGTCGACTACGAGGATGGAGACCTTGAAGTCGCGCCTCAACCTGCGAGCACCCTCTCCCAGCCAAACGATGAAGTCAAGCCCCTAGCCAACTCCCCAAAAGCAGAAGACGACGTGGCTCAAGAAGACAAAGCACAACCCACCACCGATCTCGAGCCAAACCTAGACACGCCGGAAACCCGTCTCCAACAAGCCAAATTCGCAATGACATACTACATGCAGACAATCCTCACCAACACCCCCGACATGCCCACAGCCCTCCAACTAACCGCAATCAACGACACCGTGACAATCAATGTCTCAGCAAACGGCACCACATACGAAGTAACATGGAAAATAACAGGCACATACGACCAAGCCGCCGCCACCACCACCACCACAGTTCCCGAAGCCCAACCCACAACAACCGCAACAACCGCAACTGCCGTCGCCGCCCCAACACGCTGCAAATTCGGGCGCAATTGCAACAAAGCACAAACATGTCCGTTCGACCACGTGAGCAACCAGACAGCCAAGCCGTGCCAGTGGGTCAATACATTACAGGGCTGCCATCAAGGCGACAAGTGCGTGTATTCGCACGAGTGTGCGGGCGTGAATTGTACGCGGAGTGTGACGCGGGGTCAGTGTGGTAATGGGCGGGGGTGTGCGTATATACATATGGATGATGCGGTGGTTGAATTTAGGGGGGAGGGAAGGTGGGGGCGTGGAGGGAGGGGGAGGGGCAGGGGGGAAGGGGTCGGTATGGTCATGGGAGGGGAAAGGGGGGTCGTGGTGCGGGTGCGAAGTAGGTTGGAGGGTGTTGGGTGTTGGGGGATGGTAGCTTGAATGTTTGTAGCGTGGGTAGGGAGGGCGGAAGGTAATTTTCGCGTTTCGCTCGTATGGGGGAATTGGGGTAGGTGGTTTGTTGTTGTGTATTTTGTGCCCCTGCTTTTTTTTCGTCAGTCTAACAACAATTCATGGGTATTTTGACTTCGTAGTATTAGTACGCTTGCGTGCACTATAATTTTTGCAATACTCCTATTTTATAATATGCTTAGATAACTCCTATGCCCCCGTAACTATGCTGATATAAAAAATACGTTTGCATAGGTGCCTGCCCGCCTAATTTATAGAGAGCTCGTCGTTATAGCGAAAGTGACTCTCGCTTAATATAGGCTACTAATAGGCTACCACTACGCAATACTGCTATCGCGACTAGTAAAATACCCTTCTATAACCTGCAAGCCTAATAAAAAAAGTAGGGAGTAATGATTAGCCATAAGGCTGTGAGGGGCGCTCAATTCATATAGGGCCGCTGCGGTGACTAGCATGCGGTGGACAAAATAGTGCCGACTCACAATCCGTGTCTCCTCACTAAAACTGACCGAACACCAATAACTTATCTAGACACATGCGTAATTCATATATAACTTCCAAACCCACAGTTTCTAGGATGCTGTACTCATTTCAAAGAATAACAATATTTCGGGCTGGAATCCCTCATAGTAATCTAATGTATTAACTATCTCCTACCAAGAAGAATCATGACATACGCTAATACCTAATTATATTTGAAAGACTTACTTTGGTAACAAGGGACTAATGCCCACTATATATCTTGTATTTATGCCTTCTCTAGAACTACACGGATGCTCCTATAAACACACCTAGATTGTATTAGCCACTTTGCGACATGCCACACGTCTAATCGCCATACCAAGTGATGAAAAGGCAGTCCAAACGGAAGTCATTGCCCAAACGGATGGCGGACAGTATCTGCAAATTTCTGTAAGTACTACTGAATGATTCGCCATTAATAGTTCACTTCATGTCAAAGAGGGTTTTCCGAGCTTATAGCATTCACTCACCTCTCTCTTGCAAGCCCAACAAAGCCAACCCAGAACATCCACTGTCCAAGAAAGGGCAAAAACATGAAACAAAACACAAAACTGATCCCAGAAACGACCTGGTTTCGCCCCTAGGGCAAAGACTTGGACTTCATTTATAGCATCAGATCTACCTCTTCCTTTACCTAAACCTCTATTTCCTACCTTTTTCTAACCCTACCCTAACCCCAGTAACACGGTTTTAGGCCATAGTATAGCCGGACCGGACCGACCATTTAGATCGGTTAGACTATAGTCTCAAAAAATCGTTAGACCAGACCAAGACCAGACCATTCCGATCACTGATCTTGACCCACATGCTCACTGTCAATTTCTGCTTATACGCATTTTCTTCCTAGCACGTACGACGTCTGTCTTCTCTTATTCATATGAACTCCATTTCCTTAACTGCACCTGGCTGCCATGCCTCACCATACATGATGCCGGCCACGTACGCTGGTCCTACTATCTCCCATCTGCGTCCTTTCGGCCTTATCACAGAAGCGTATTTCCCCCCACGTAGCAGTGCGATGCTGTCACCGACCCGAGCACGCTGCGGTATCCTCGCCAAGCGTCCGCCCGTCGTTCGCGCAAGCCTACATCCCCCCATACTGCCTAGTAGTGTTACCAGATGAGATTTTGACCTAGAATGCGTGAAGGAAAGATAAGAAACGAAACCCAGAACCAAGTTGTATACTGTAAGTGTCCCGACACCCCGCCCAAAAATCTGCAGAAAAGCCAAACGACGCAACCAGGTATTCAATAAGCGCCAATTCTTCTCATATATTTGAATAGATATATCCAGGCTCTGGATGTAGTCACCTGCTTGAATGACCTCATGAAAAATCTCCTTCTCGGTCTTCGTTCTATGTGCAGGGTCTGCAAAGGCTAGATCTTCCCAGCTCAGCAGTGCTGTCACAAAGACACTGACGCGAAGACAGGTGTTGACAAAGAGGTGGAGCTGCTGAAAAAGAGACATGCTGCTTCGTTCTTCGCCGAAGCGCCTCCACTTGTCTTCGTCATCGTTTTTTAATTGACCATGGAGGATTTGACCAGATGACGCTACAGTATCCACGATGTGACCCTCGAGCACGAGTACGGATCCATCCACCACCCTCGGATGGCATCGCTCATTCTCTCCACAAGCATTGAAGAGCAACTTTTCTTGCGTGAGTGCATTCGACATCAGCCCGATTGCCAGGTGCTCCGCAAACGGACTCGCTGGGCCCCATGAGGCGCCTGCCCAGGTCGAGGATGGGTCAAAGCTCCAGTCCGGAACCCATGAAGGAAGGCCTTCCAATCGGGATTGCGTCGTTAACGCGAGATCAACGTTCTCAAGTATCCTCAAGCTACCGGATCGTAGCATGATAGTCAAGGCCGCGTTCTGATAACACTCGACCACTGAAAGCTCGTAGTTTGGCACAATTGAGAGACCTTCTTCGTGGGGGTGTAGATCCACCAGTCCTATGACGCCATAGATTTTGTCTTGCGGTACCGAGGCCTTGAAAGTGACCGTGATAAGCGTCATCCGAAGCATATCAATTGTCCCGAAAAATCCCCGCAAAGACGGGGGACCGGCCGATGTCCCCGCCGAATTCTTCATCTCTTGTTGCATCCTGTCAAATGCGGATTTTAATTGGTAAAGACCCACGCAGCATTGATACCAAGTCGTCACACCGATGCGCGCCATCATCCCTCCTGCCCCCATCGCGACGACGTAGCCAGAGGAGAGATCGTCCCAGGACATGGTGTCGTAACCGCAGATCATCGTCACAGCTGTCGCAACGCAGACCTCCTGGATCACCCAGAGCCTCATCCACCAGGGCCGTTCGAGCACCGCGCGCAACGCGGCAATCTCCCGCGGCTGGAGCTGGAAGCGCTCATCGGTCTCGATGTCGTCGCTTTGCGCCACTCCTTGTGATCCGCACAACCGCTGCAGCGTCTTCCTGTAAGGACCCAGCTTCAGGGCGCTCATCCGGTCTTTCGACCAGCGCTCCACCATCTCCGGCCAGTACTCGCTCATCCTCCGCAGCGTGTTGTACGCTAACTCACTGCCGTCCGCGCTGGGCCCCAGCCAGACCAGCACACGCTCTGCGCGCTGGTAGATGTTGCGCATGATGACCACCTGAGCCGAACGCTCGTTCCAATCTTCCTGATTGATGCATATCGCGTCTATCCATAGTATGCGCTCCTTGTCCTTGTATCGCAGATGCTGGAGGGCTGAATACAGATTATTAGTGACTTGAAATGGGCGCTTGTTGCATTCTATGAGCTTCTTTTGCGCAACGTTTCCCCAGCAGTACGATAGATTTTCGAATGCCGGTGCGGTCGTTAAGTCGAATGGTGTGATAGAACAGCGAATGGGATTTGCTTCAGACTTGGCCGGCAGTAGCGTAAGCAGGCGTATGTGTGGATTCTGGCGCGCTGGTAGAGGGTCGTACAGTGACTCCATTGTGCAGGATATTACGGAGGTCGTTTTCAAAAGTTCTGTCTAACGCTAATCAAGCCATCACAACGCTAATTCTCTTGGCTCCCTTAGCATACGAGGAACTCGTTTTTTATGAGGAATACGCTAAGCGCACGGTCTGCACCCCCGCTTGCAACACCATTGTTTACATCAATATACCTTTTTCATCCTCATATATCTCTACCAATATTCGTCTGATTTTAATAATTCGACATGCCTATTACACGTAGAAAGCCTCGCAAGACTTTAGGCACAAAACCCTATGTCCCTAAGACGCCGCGTCGTGAACTACTTCTACTTCAGAAAGCGTATACCGTAGGGTAGATAGAGGGTAGTGCATCGCAACGTTAACTTGCTAAACAGCTTCTAGTAACCTAAGGAGCTCTTAGTAAGCTTTATGCGCGCATAAAGGAGAGAGTAGAGGCCTTATAGCTACTATTATAGGATCCCTATTTGTACGATACTGAGCCTAGCTAGGGACGCTAGAATATACCTCTTTTAGAGGCGTAGAAGAAGGCGGTTATCGCTATTACAACCTAGAACAAGGAGACCCGTAAGAAACAAAGCTAGTAAGTAATAGTAGATAGGGATTTTAACTGTCTAAACCTCCTAATAGAGCTCTCTATAATAAGCTTCAAAAATATTATATATAAAGCTAGGTATAGGTGCTAAGCTCTAGGACGTAAACTAATACTAAATAATAATTAGAAAACCTACTAGTATTACTAGGTACTTAATTATAACCTTAACCTTTATAAAGTTAGTAATAATCTAGGATTTAATTACTAGCAAGTTATTTATATAGACGAGACACCTATAAGAGTTAGAGAATAATAAGGTAAGCTGCGTGCGTAGGTAAAAGCTAACGAGGTCTACTATCCTAATATAAAACGGCTAAAGATCTATAATAATTATACCCTCTAGTTCTATAGGAGCTTTACCTACGACGCGAAGGGACCCTATTATATATATAGGAAGGAGATAGATGATATGAAATAGGTAGTAGAGAGAGCTCTAGCTAAGGAGAATCGCCTTAATAGGTTATAGAGGGAAAACCTCGTGCCTAGAGTACGTAGAGCTCTAGTAGTAATAGGGGAAAGTAAGGCTAACTCTCGTACCTAGCTATAGACTTAACAACACGCTTATATACGCGGTAATAGGTCTTATAGTAGCGTAGATAGTTATAGGTACTAAGAAGAGGTGCTTAAACTACTACTAGTGCTGTAGATTAAGTTGTTAGAGCGCGCGGGTAGGTCTCCTATCCTCCTTAAAGATAGCGCCCCTACTTATAAATTAAGGATCGTAATAGAATATATAGAAGTCTTATATATAGAGAAGCTCTCTTAGCTAAGGTATTTACCTAATATTAATGCTAAGGAGTATGCGTAGCTATAGATTTAAAGGTATATTATAAAGGACTTCTCCCTATTAATATGCGAGGATAAATATTGTTAATAATAGGCCTACGAGTAGTATAACTTACCTTAAGAGGTAATTAATAAGTAGATTAATAGTATACCTAATATTGTGCGGAAGATAATTAAGTATTATGGAGATAACTGTTTTTATAACGGTGGGGGCTGAGAAAGGCGCTATAACACTAGAAGAAGTCTATAATTATCCTAAATAGGAAATTAAGGCTATAGAATTTATCTCTATAGTTGAAAACCCTAAGAATTTCTGTTTACTATACGTTGTTGTAGGGCAGGGCGAAATTTGGTGGGTCGCCAAGCGTTGCACGATTTAGCGTATTCCTCATAAAAAACGAGTTCCTCGTAGAAAAATCTGCTTTTTTGAAGCTGTGAGATACTGTATTTAACCTATATACAGAGGGGTAACAGCAAAAAAGAGTAATCGATTTTTTAACCTTTTTTAAAGCTCTATATCTCTATAGTTATAGGAGTTAAAAATATAAGAGATAGTAATTTTCAAAGAGAAAAACTATATTATTTTTATCAAGTTTTTAGATTCTAGTTAGTAAGTATATTTAGGGTTCTATCTCTCTCTAAAGTTAGAGTTTTTTTTTTTCTACTTTAGAGGTGTCAGATTTGCAGGTGATCTGAGGTCGAACTCAGTCATCCACTGCCAGAAGAAGGCGTCATCACAAGACTATCCGAGACCATGCCCGAGATCACAGCCGGCATGGCCAGTGTAGCCGAAGTCCGATAGCTCATAGAGTCATAGATGAGCTGCGCAGAACCGGTACCATCGAATAACTGCGTTGAGTTGGCTCAACCACTCAACAAGAGATAATGGATCTCCACCCTCCGAACCGGGAGAGCTCAGCAAACTCCGCAGAGATGGATATATAAACTGGTAGAAAGTGCAGTAGATAAAAGGACAGAGCAGTTGAACAAGATCAATCAATCAATCATTTACTGCATCATTATCACAGTCTTTTATCACATACCTTGTTCCCATACTGTGCACCCATCAAACCTACTCTCAAATCCGACAACTTGTCGTAGGTCACGATAGATAGTAAAGGGATAACAGCTATCTCTAGAGAGAGTAGGTCGATTGATAGAATAATACTTGCTAAACTATCTTCGTAAGAGGGGCGCCCTTTATACGTAGGCGTAGCGCAGATCCTCCTTAGGGGCTTGGCATATTGCCACCCAAGTTATATTTGGTATAAGGTCTCTTTACAGAGCCTCCGTTACAGTAGCTTTCCGACAGTACCGGCCCTGTGTAGCTCATCTATGACGCTATGAGCCATCGGACCTACGCTTTCGGATACTCTTGTGATGACGCCTGCTTCTGGCAGTGGATAACTGAGTTCGACCTCAGATCACCCGCAAATCCGACAATACTCCTCCTACTAGTACTAGTAGTTATCTCCCCCTAACGAGCTCTAAACTACTAAGTCCCTACTATATATTCTATACTACTATAGCTCGTACTACTAAGCTATTAGCTACTCTTTTTAAGGTCTAGGTTCGTAGTACTAGCTCCCTTACAGCTATAGAGAGATTAGTCTCTCAATTTAAGTATAGGTATACCCTAAGCGTAGGGTTACTTAGAGGGTATATTGCAAGAAAATAGAGCTTAGAATTAAGGTTAAGTACTAAAAGCTTAGAGTATATACTCCTTACTAGTCGCTCTAAGCATCTCTAAGATCATTAATTGGATATGAAGATAGTTTGGATATGAAGCACGAGGAAGTTATCTCCTAGTCATTCCTAAGCTCGTTTTTCCACCACACTTTGAAATAGAAGAACCTATAGTTTGTTCCGTTACGGCGGTTGTTCCGTTACGAGTGGATGCACATTACTTTCTTTACTTTATATCTATCATTGCAAATATAGGCAGCGCAACATAAGGGCAAGGTAAGAGAATTGCTGTTTCAGATCAAAGGATCAAGTTGGAACGGTGTGCAAAATTTCATGAAGTTCAGATATAATTATGTAGAGAAATATATAAAAACAAAAAGCAAAAGATGCTCTTGCGTGACGTGGCGTAAATCTATCTTTCGTATGCGCATTGGCGTCGTGGCTTTCGTGATGTAATCGTGGGATATCATGGCGAGTACGATTGCGTAGAACTTCGTAAGAGAATCGCCTCGTCTCTACTACGAGCAATTTCTGGGTAAGTTTATAGTAAGCCCCCTCTTTCTAAACCGTGTGCTAAATGCCCTCCTCTGCCCCATGGGCGGTGAGGCAGCGTTCTCACCATGACACCGTCTCCTAGGCGACCATGTCCCTAAGTCTTATATCATTGAAACTCTTCGTGATGCATGCGAGGCAGTAATGAGATGTGTCATGCTCTTCATCTCGTGCGTTATGACGCTAACGGTCATTTGAAGATTGTAATACAATGCCACGTGCTCGGTTTCAGTCCGCTTCGTCGTCCCCAAACGCCAGTCGCACCATTTCGTCGTCGCTAACGACCTTTCTCGATTGATGGTTCGCTGGAGCGGGTAGTCGGGTAATGTACTCTGATCGCATTGTGTTATAGAGGAACGACATGTCCAGAGTCAATCCGGTCTCCTTCTGGTGTTCGACTTTGGGGAAGCAAACCGCGCGGCAACTCGGGCATGAGTTGGCGCTTTTGACGTCTTCCTTGCCGAGCCACGCAACGAAGCATTCGCGGTGGAAAGTGTGGTTGCAGTGGGTTCTAATAATGGGCTCCTTTTCTGTGTTCCAGTTTTCATAGCAGATAGGGCATGCCTTTTCGTCTGAGGCAGGTGATGGTGTCAGCTGCTGATTGATGTAGTCGTCGCGCGTTGGCGAGGCGGGGATGTTGAGTTGCAACATGTTTGAATGTGTATAATATGGATTCAACTGGTTGTATGACTTGTAGGGTGGAGAATATGGAATATGAGAAGTGAGAAAGAGGGCGGCAAGTGGTTTTGTAGAAGAGAATGCGACGTCATCGGGCTCGGTGGATGCATTGCTCCGTGACGTGATCAAGTTTCGCGTGACGTGCTGCGCAGTCTTCCGGTCTTGCGACGCTCACTGCGCCTCAGGCTGATCACCCGGATGAATGACCGTCATTCGAGGCAGCCTGGCCATCGCCACCAGTATCATTGCCCGAATACGAACAAAAGTTAATAAGCTCTTGCGCCACAGCCGTATTTGTGCCTGGAGAAGCGAGAATCAAAGGGCAGTTCCTCGCGCAGCCACCACCTACTTGTAGGAAATGTGTCCCCTCCAATATCCTCTCCTATCCAAGTCTCATATCCTTCGTGTTAGTATTCGTATACTGCGCCGCCCATCATAGTAGTGTAACGGCCTATTCAGGAGTATGGGGGATGGGCGTTGTGGTGGGTGTTGCTCATCTATGATCTTGCTGCGCCCCCATCCAGAACCTTCGCGAACTGACATCAAATTGTACATCTTCGGCCTAGGAGGTATGAAATCTTGCCAAAGCACACAAAACAAAATGTCAAGCATCATAAGAGTTTCCAACTATCATTGTTTGCACATCAAGATAGGTAGGTGTTGAGTTGGTAATGCTTCACATAGGTGGTGGCAGACTTCAGCCTCATACGACAGTAACACCTACGTAATGCATCTACCAACACACCATTACAACTACACCCCATCCTCAAACCTCCTCCCCACAACCGCCGCTACCCTCCCCCCACCCCCTAATCCTCCAAACCCCCTCCTCCGTCCCAAAAACCCTCAACACATTCCCAAACTCCCCCCAAAAACTTGTATCGAACCCCGGTATCATCTCCATAGCCTCGCGCTCCATCTGCTCCACGGGGACCCAGCCCGTTTCGTCCGACACGTGTACATCGTCCCGCCACGGTGGCGTCGCGGCCGCAGGCGGGGAAGACAGATCGTCGGCATCGGGACTGAGTAGGTCGTAGATATTGGTAGTGTGAAAGCGACGAGCGGACGCTTCCTTTGATTTCTTCTTCTGCTTTTTTTGGCGGCGGAGGAATGATTTGGATGGTGGGGGGTTGGCGGTCTGGGGTGTGGGGGGTTGTGCGTTGATGTTTGTGTTGTTGTTGAGAGACTTGGTGGATACGTTGTTTTCGGGGGACTTGGGCTCGCGGTCAGCACTTAGTTTGGCGGCGAGTTGAAGCATGATTTTGGCGGTTAGAAGACTGTCGTAGCCGGCTTCGTGGAAGGCTTCTTTATTCTGGTATTTGGAATGGTCGGCATGGGTGGCGATGCGAGGTAGTGGTTGACGGCTTAGGCCTTTTGCAATCTCTTGTAGAGTGGGTGAGGCATTGAGGTCGCCCTCGGCATGTGTAGCCAGATACTTGGTGTCAATAATTTTTGGGAACAGTTCGTGAATGGCATCGCTGAAGCCTTGCAATGTGTCAGGTAGTTCGCCAATGAAAGTGCGATATAGGTACACGATGTCGGTAAACATATTGTGGCCTACTAGTACAGGTTGCCGAGTTCTCAAGCGTTCGGTTGCCCTTTCAGATTGATCTCGCATATCTTCGATCGATCCTGAGAAGACTGCACCGTTTGTTCTTTGGACCATGTCTATGGGGTCTACACTCTGGACGTCGCCACCTGCCAGTGCTTCAATCACCCAGCGGAAGCCAGACTGGCGAGCGATCTGTATCTCAACACGCTTCATGATCCGACGATTGTTATCGGCCTCGCGAAGGGCATCATAGTTGACAATCTGTATACATTCTGACCTGCCGACTGATACTAGCTCTGGGAACTCTGCACGGACGAGCTGATGAACCAGTCGCTTCTCAAAGCGAGATATAGCTGGTATGGAGGGTTGGTCTGTAAGGCCTGTGTGAGTAGTGATTGCAAGTGATTTAGACTCGGTGGGCATCCAGTCTCTGATGGCTTCTCTGACGCGGCGCATGAAGTCTAATGAATCAACATCGCCCTCTTTCAACTGCAGGTCAGCTGGCTGATTTGCGTTATCAAGTCTATCTTTGGTGGTTTGTCTCGCGCGTGCAGCTTCTTCTCGTGACAGATACTGAACGCCATGTGTGAAAGGTTTTGCCATATCAAACCCACAGCCCAGCAGGAAGGTGACTGCACCACTCTGCAGGCTAATCTCACGCTCAATGTCAAGGTGCTCATCTAGTAGAGGGCTCAAGTTAATGTTGTAAGGTCGTAGTATATACTTGTTGGCGATATAGTCGAACCTGGCGCATGTGATGCCTACCTGTAGGATCTGGTAACGATCGGCGGCTTGCTTTGTTTCTGCATAGCGTTCTTCGAGGGTGCATCTGTTACTTCCTTTGGGAGGTTTTCTGTTTGGCAGTCTCGAGGGAATACCTGAGAGCTCTAGGTCAAAGGAGACAAAGTCAGCCTCGGATATGTTGATGAAGAGGCCCAGCAGGTGGAGTGGGAAGGAGGCTGCATCGACATCCATGATTGGTAGGGGCCTTGGATTGAAGAGCAGCGACTCTTGTTTGAGGGGTTGTTGGGTGGTGAGAGTGAGTGAGTGAGTAAGCGAGTGAGAGAGTTTGCAGTTGTGCAGTATACATTGTACGCGTCCGTCTACAAGCTGTTTGATTGGGCAAGAAGGATGGTTGACCAAACAGCAAAAGGGCGTTTGACAAACATAAACAATTCATCATTATTGTCATCGTCTTCTTCGTCGTCGTCGTAACCCGCGTTTTCACAGGCTTAGGGGTATCCATGATGGTGTTTTGGACGAGGGTGTCTTCGGCTACGGGTGATCATGTGGGTGACAGTTGGCAGTTGGCCACGGACAAGCCGAGGTTGCAGGTCCAAATGTTGACAAGGGCGAAGGAATGCGGTCAACACACCGACACCCCTACGCACCACTCACTACTCACCACCTCACCACCTCACCGCAAATGCAATGAGCTCTGTCAACGCCAGCCTCACATAGAGCCCAAGAGAAAATCATGGCTGCTGCTCTATATGAAAATGTCAGCGGGTCGCGCTATCTCTCCTCGTCCATCTCTTCGCTGTCTACCTCTCGCCAACAATCATCCCAGATTGCCAAGGCCTATCGGCAGGCTGCCCAGTTGTTCCTGACGCGACGTCTACCAGAAGCACTCTCTACCATTGAACCCATCATTGCCCCGCCACCACAAGAGGATATCAATATCAATGGCAATGGCAATGGCAATGGCGAGCTCATTGGTCACGCTCCCGTTGCAACTGCGTCCAGAGGCACGCGAATCAAGGTCTGGAGTTTCTACCTGACCTTCCTCAACTCGGTAGTAGAGCTGGGTGCCGAAGAGGGCAAGCACGCGTTTGGCAGTGCGAGATGGAAGCAGCTAGTCTCAAAGTGTCGCGATGGCAGCGTGTGGGATGATGTGGTGCGAGACGGTTATGCTGGCATCGAGGGTGATGTCGACCCAGACGTCGTAGTCAATCTAGCCACCCTGCTTCTCACTCACTCGCCGTCCCAGCGGCTAAACCAGCAAAAGCTCGAGACATACATCTCTGCCACCGCCAACCCAACCTTCGACATCTCCTCGCACATGTCCTCGCCCTCGTATCTGCAGCGACGACACAGCCAGCGCGGCACCAACAACGGCACAGACACGCCACGTGATCTCAACATCCGTATCAAGCTGCTCGAGCTCTACACCCTCCACGTCTTGCCAAGAAATGAAGAGTGGGACTATGCCAGGGAGTTCATCACCATGTCCGAGGTCCTGGACGACGAGCGAAAAGAAGCTTTTCTGCTTGCCCTGCATTCATTGAAAGAAGAGAAGGAAGACACTGAGGCACGTGAAGAGAAGCTACGCCAGCAGCAACAGGAGCAGATGGAAGAACGCCGCAAAGAGACCGAAGCTCGGCGTCTCGAGCAATCACGCGCCGAAGATGAACGTCGCAAAAGGGAAGAGGAGAACCGAAGACAGCCCAGAGGCTCAGACGAAAACTTCCAAAAGCCTCCGCAAGCACCACCCTCTCAATCCTCACGTACCTCTCGACAACCTGCCAAACGACCCATCACCCCACCCCCTAGCTTTGCCAACCGCGCCTCCACAATGTTTGCTTCCATGCACATCCTCATATCTAATACCGCTATCCAGATGACTGCGAATCCAATGGCCTTGTTTCGAACTTTCTTATTCTTGCTGGCCTTTGTCCTGGCCATTGGGAGGCGCGACCTACGAGAACGAATAATGCGGCTGCTGAGGATTGCCTGGGATAAGGTGCGTCGTACTGTTGGCATGGGCGTAAAGGTTTCTTATATCTAGGAACTCATGTATCATTATTGCTGAGCTATGACCAAATCGTAATTTATCTTATATATATTGTTATATTTCATATTTGAATTGGATTTTCACATCGGTAAAGTTGTTCTCTCGAGTACTTAGGCACACAAGGAAGCATGTACCCAGCACGCACAAGTCAAAATCAACAGCCTCGGCACATTTTTTTTTTAGCAAACTACACGCCTTTCCTGTAGACTACTAACCCTCACAAATTTATATTCTACGCAAAACTTTATTTCAACCCTCCCACTGCCTCAGCCAGATCGGGCAGCGGCCAGCCAGCGATGCCTCCACCCAACTCCAACCCCAACCCCACACCCCAAAAACTCTATCTAACCCTATACAACATCCTCTCAGCAACCCTCTGGACCTACACCCTGACCACCATCACCTCCCACGCCCTCACCCCCCACCCCAAACCTTCGCCACAACAAACACCCCAACAAGATGGATCCAAACCCTCTCCCTCCTCGACATCATCCACGCATTCACAGGTTCCCATCCCCCCTACCCCACCCCAACCACAACCAATTTAACACTTTACCCCCGGCAGGCCTCATTAAATCCACGGTAAGCACCACAGCAACACAAGTCCTCACCCGCGTCATCCAAGTCTGGATAATATGGTTCTGCTACCCCCACTCCACGGCGCAATCCCACGCGTACCCTGCACTCGTCTTCGCGTGGGCGACCGCTGATGCAGTGCGGTATGCGTATCTTGCAGCGAATATGTGGGGACGAGCACCGGCATGGCTGAAGTGGTTGCGGTACGTTTCCTTTTTTTGGCCTTTTTGCACGATTGGGCAATCGCGTTTTTTGCTGACGAACGGTGGTGGGAAAAACAGGTATACGGTGTTTTACCCGTTGTATCCGGTTGGGATTGGGGCGGAGTGGTGGTTGTTTTTTTTGGCGGTGGAGCCTGCGGCGAAGATGGGTGCGGTTGTGTCTGTGGTTTTTTGGGCTTGTTTGGTGGCGTATGGACCTGGTGGGTTTGGATTGTTTGCTTTCCTTTTTTTGGGGGGCGAGGAGATTTGCTGATTGTGCGTTTTAGGGTCGTATGTCATGTATACGTATATGATTAGGCAGAGGCGGAAGATGTTGGGGGGAGGCCGGAGGGAGGCGTGAGAGACGTTGTGAGTATTCAAGCATAGAATTTTGGTGGTTGGGAAAGGTTGGTGATTATGAGATAGCTCCTCGGGCTATCGTCATTCTCTTTCGGATTCTGACTTGATTAGGAGATTTGCTCCCTATTGCGTAATGGGTTCAAGCACATCAAAACCCAGACCTTCAGGGGCCGGTTTAATCTCTATTAGAATTGCTCATATCTGAACCATTCAATACTAGACTATAAAACAGTATACTACTTTGTTCTCAACAATGGCTCCAGTAATATTTCCTCTTTATGCCAGACTGGCATTTACGTTGCCCGACCAGTTCCTTCACTTTTATCCGTTCAATATTCTTTACATAATAGCATATTGATATACGATAAGTGATTGTAACAGCTCTCCAACGGCTTCGAATTTTTCAATTTCTCACACAACTCATATATCCTCTCGACTGGTTTTCCTCTCTCCGCGCTATTATAGCCCTTTCCCATAACTATTCTCTCCAAATCTTGTTCTTGACTTACTCTCACCCTCTTATCGGTATTATACCATGTCAAATGTACGAAGAAATCTTTCAATCCCGCCTCGCCAAGCCGTCTCATCGGAAGTATGATTGTCTCATACCACCTACAAAGGTTTTGGTCTGGGATCCTGAGGTAACTAGGTGTATAGTAGAGAATGTCAGAATGGACTGGGGTCGCGATATTGATCGTAAAGGTAAGCCCAGAGATGTTCATCCCGTTCTGTATTAGTAGGAGAGTATCAAGGTAGTCATGCCAACCTGATGTACCAGGGAAGAGATATTTCTCGTTCAGAACTGGTAGCATCCACTCTAGCCAGCGAATGTGGCCAAGGGCACTACGAGCGATAGAAGATAGATAGAGACTCAACTCGATTTTCGGAAGGGAACCGATGCCCTCTACATGCCAATCAATTTGACAGCATTCCACATGCCATGATACAAGACTTTGGTAGGGCTTCACCACTATTTGGTTACAATTATAGTATACTGCAATAGCGTCCTTCCTAATTTGGCTACTGGCAAAGAAGAGAGGGTGGCGGGAGCAACATTTGCAGGACGAGGACCAGAGTGGGCCGCTGTATAAGCAGTAGCAGGTGCCAGAGTAGTCCTTTGGGCTGCAGTTTTGGCAACATGGATAATACTTAAAGTGATCCCGTTTGTGCTGGTTTGAAAGGCGATGACGGTGGGATAAATACTCGCCTTCATTGCTCGTCCTACGTTTGCGGTATGGGCAATGCGGAAAATCGATCCAAAGTGGTCGCCATTGCACCGCATTCGGAGAAACTAGATCGGTGAACTCAAGTATTGCGAAGCGTAATTCCTGGGGGAGATCTAGATATCTGAACGGCGCGGGATCTACGTCGCGGACAAAAGTAAGCTTTTGGATGGCCTTTTGAACGTGCCGGGAAAGCGCTGTATCTACATTCGTAGGCCGCGGATAATGGTAAAGCGTCTCGCAGAACGCCGCTGTAAAGACAGAATAGCCAAAATCGTCTGAATATGACTTCCGCCAATGATCCTGGCCATAGATATCCGCACGTATACCACAATCCTTAAGTAGTGGGAGCCGCATCATAGGCTCAATGAGGGCGCTCGCATCCGCCTCTGTCATTGCGTAAAATATAACATGTAGCCTCAGCTGGCCGGGCCTGACTGACTGTATAAGTCGATCTATAGCCAATTTCCAACTCTTCAACACTATCTGTCCCCATCTGGTAGAAAGATCGATGTATTCCAAGGGCGTTGGTGATTCTGCCCACCCATTGAAGTAAACTACCGTCTTGGGAATATCAAGCCGAATCGTTAAGGAACCTAGGTTGGAAAGTGCATTATCACTCAAACGGTGCAGTCTCGTGAATCCCAAGGGTTGGCCCAGACACACCCGAAACACAGATCCTGCGCATGTAAACGCTTCTACTTCTTCATGTATCTGCCTAGACACCAAAAGCATGCTCTGATGCAGACCGTAGGGTATACCCCACACTGACCTCCAGTAGCTTGGAATATCTTCTGAGCCACAGTCTATCTCCCAAACATCTTCCGACTCAGCCACATCGAGCTTCTTCAATTCATATGGGCCGTCCTGCGCAGTAAGTTTGCGACAACCCTGAGTTTCTGGATATGTGCCTTCCGGGTAAACTTTAAGATTGGCGTAGTTGAGGTCGACGAGAATGTTGTCTAGCTCGGCATACTTGTATACGAGCTTACGAATGGAGTAGGGGAGATCAATAAAGCTACGTCCTGATGGGACGAATGGTGGTTTAGCGGGGACGAAATAGTGTTCGAGTCGGTGTTGTGGCATCTTCTCATGTAACCCCCGGTAAAAACGACGAGCATCCAGCTTAATGGAATGGTAAGCTTTATGAGCGTTCTTATCAAGGTAGGATAAAGAGGGGAGGTATATACTTGTGGGGCAATTGATGCGCTGCACAGAGAGTGGCGCACGGTTCAGGTACTCAGTATTTTTGGCCAAAGGAGTATAGCGTTGGCGTCGGCGTTAGAGTTGCGCCGAAAAATCTCATGCGAAGCGTCTGGCTGGTGAGATAAATCATATAAGCGTTCTTGTGAAATCTCAACCCACCTCTCAGTAGAGGGGTTTCGGCTGGGTTTTTGGTCGAACTTTTTGTGCCGTCCTACCTAACAAAATCTAGTATAGCGCTTATTTTAGCTGGTAACGTGATCGAACTCGGGCCATCGGAGAGACGGCTTCGACTGTTAGCCCATAGGGGTTTCGGCAACTCAAGTTTTTGTCTTTTTATAATTGGCTAGTTACTATCTCTTATCATAAATTTACTAGTAATCTTATCTATAATATAGACAACCTTAAGCGTCGCGCTACTATCTAAATTATTAGCTGGTTCTTTAAAACTACCTCTTAAAACGCTATTACCGTCGCCCTCGCTACTTCTACTGTAGGCTGGCAAATGGGTATGGGCTGGGTTGGGGTTGGGTTGGATTACGTAATAACCCAACCTAACCTAACCCATATTTACTGGGTCAGCGCTAGTAACGGGTTAGGGTTGGGTTGGGGTCGCATGGGCCCCGGGTATAGGTATGGTTAGCACGGACTGGGTTACCTTGGGTCTGACTAATAATTTCAATTTTTTTACACCACTTATCTTGTCTTATCTTGTATTTAGGGTGTTTTAACACAGTTAATAATCACGGAATATTGTACTTTAGTAGGTAACCCAATGGGCACCCCAACCTAACCCATACCCACGCTAGCGCCGGGTTCGACCAAACCCATACCCGGGGCCTATGCGACCCTAACCTAACCTGACCCAGAGGGGTAGGAACCCCAACCTAACCCAAACCCGGAGTCCGTACGACCCTAACCTAACCTAACCCATTAATAGGTACCCCTAACCCATTAATAGGTACCCCTAACCCATTTACCAGCCTACTTCTACTATTACTACTAACTTATAAAAAGAGTAATAAAGTAGTAAGTAGCTATATAGAGTTTTAAAGCGCTTTATAATCCTTTAAGCTATACCTAATATATAGTTATTAGAGGCAGAGGGTAGCCTAAACGACGAGTACTTTAAGTTTTTTACTTATTTTTAGAAGGTAGAGATACTCTAGCTTATAGAGAGTCTTAATCTAACATAGATTCAGTATAAGAGGCGTTCTATGCGCTAAGCTATGGACGCTTAGCGCGGCACCCTCCTATATATTAGGGACCCTCTATAGTTTACACTCGGTAGACTTATATACTAATGCATAACCACACACATCGTGCCCCATACACTATCTCACCCCCCAACAGTTGGTAGCTCAGCTCTAACGATCTAAGGATCATCAAATCCAAAGGGCACGCCACCGCCGCCTAGCCTCGCGCACTATAGATAGCGTAACATGCTAAAGTGCACTAATAGTATATATTAACACCTACTAAAGGAAATCCCTTTTAGCGTAGAAAAGTATATTATAAAAGAATATATTTTAGCTTAGGGCTACAAGACTAAAAATACTATAGTTTACTTATTTTTAGTTCTTTACTTACTTTAAGTTTTTAATACTTTATTTACCTAGGAGCCTAGATAAGGTAACTATAATAATAAGATATTATTACTAGCTACTACGCTACTACTATAATAGCTCGCGTAGTAGCTATAACCCTATTACTTAAGGTAACTATAATAATAAAATATTATTACGCTATTATAAGTAAGCTATATTAACTAACTAATTAATAACTATTTCTTTTAAATATAGTACTATACTATAACTTAATATTATATTACTAGCTACGCTAACTAGGGAATATTTAGTATAACTCTAATACCTAACTAAAGAGAAGGGTAACCCTACTAATAGGGCCCTAGATACTATAAGTAGCTAAGCTAGTATAGAACTAAATAAATTAGATACTATCTATACCCCTTTTAGGATATTAGTATAACCTCTTAAAGATCCCTATACTAACTTAAGTTATAGTATAGTAGCTTATATTATTTTTAGGAGACTAGATTAAGTATTACTAATTCTTAATATTAGAAATAACTACTATTATTAGAGTAGTAGTTAAACTTTATAATCTACTATTAGTAGAAGAGTTAGCGTAGAAAAGATACCTAAGTAATAAAGTATTACTAGAACTAGGTTATCTATACTACTAGTTATTTATAGTAGATAAAGTAATAGTAAAAGTAGTAGTAAAATAAGTAGTTACTACTTTTAAAGTAGACCTACTACTATTAATAATATACTAGTTATATAGATACTAGTTAGATAGTCTACTATAAGGAAACCACCTAAGTTTACTAGTACTATCTATAATATCTAAACTAAAATAAGGCTTAACTATACGCCTATAAAGCCTATAGAAGTAGATATATAGTAGAGAATTAATAATAATTAGTAAATTATACTAATAAAACCTTTAGAACGCTATAGAATTACTTTAGTATTTCTTAATTAAACTAGTACTAAGTAAACTAAGAATAGCGCTAAAAGTAGCCTTAATATAAGCTACTAATAATATTAATCTAGAATATATAGTACTATTAGTTAAGGTTCTAGGGCGCTAACCTACCCTAGTCCTAGTATCTCTAGTCCTAGTAATAGAGTAACCTCTAAGAGCCCCTTTAAAAGCCCTATATTATAAAGACTTATTACTACCTTCTACCTTAGACTAAGCTTAAAACTATTTAATATAATAGAACTTAAAATAAGTATATAAGAGATAAACTTATAATAGTACTATAGACGATATACTATATATAGTACGTAGTAATGCAAAAGTATTAAGGAAAGAAGTACTCTATAGTTACTATTTCTCCTTAGTATTACTACTATAGATAATATAAGGTTAGATATTATAAGGTTAGATATTATAAGGTTATATATTATAAAGATAACTATTATTTAGATATACTATAGTAGAGTTACCTATAGCTCTATTAGGCCTAATACTTAATATATAGAGTAGAAAGTAATATTATTAATAATCTTACTACCCTTTAGCTATTCTACTCTTTATATCTATTACTATTAACCTCTTAACCCTAAACTCCTTTTAGACTTCTCCTTTATTTTTTATTCTTTCTTATTTTCTTTACTATATCCCTCCCCTACTATAAGGAAAGAGGCCCTATCTCTTTTACTTTTATTTTAATCTTAATAACGCTTTAGATCTACTACCTTAACTCTTTCTTCTCTCTTTTATTCCCTAAAATTACCTAAATAGTATTTATTAATAATTTTATCCTTAATATAATAGTAGTATAGGATATTAAATAGACTTCTTAGTATATTTCTTTACTATTTTAGTAGTATAGATTAGATCTTTTACACGTCTACTTAATAGCGTCTTAGCTCTTAGTTTTCTAGTCTTTAGGTTTTCTTTATTTAATACTTTAATAATACTTATTATATATTATAATATATCTTTTTTATCTCTCTAATAGTACTTTAACCTTCTTATTTTAGACTATAGTCTTTTTCCTTATAATACTTTAGGAATAAAAATAAGCTTAGAGCTTACTTCCTAATAGTATTTTAGCTTTCCTATTTTAGACTTTATAGCCTTCCCTTATAATACCTTAGAGATGCGAAGTAAGCTTAGAACTTACTTCCTAATAGTATCTTAGCCCTCTTATTTTAGACTTTATAGCTTTTCCTTTTTAATACCTAAAAATATATAGTCTACTTGTCCATACGTAATAAGTCAAGCATTTGTAAACTATTCGGCCCGACTCTTAGGGGCCTATATAGAGGCCTCTCTCTCGTACGAGAGAGAGGCCAGTCAAAGAATACAGATCTATCTTTACCTCACCTATCTGCCGCACGCCTGCGTGCGGCTCTCCGTCTAGAGGAGTGAGCCAACCAACACTAATCAGTCTGTCAACAGGCAGACTACCGCGTGCGTAGCCACGCAGAGAGGAACACCTCTAACAGCACAGATCAGCAAGGAGGCTTTTCATACAGAAGAGGTTTTCCTCCTCTATACGATAAAACCTAGTTTATATAAGGAAGAATTAGTTAACTACCGCGTGCATAGCCACGCAGAGGAGAAGCTATTTCTTCTCCCATACAACCAACCCGTACGAGAAGAAGGACTAAGCACTACCGCGTGCGTAGCCACGCAGAGGAGAGCCCTCCTCCTCCAGATCGTACGGCGACCAACGCGAGAAGAAGGACTATACACTACCGCGTGCGTAGCCACGCAGAGGAGAGCCCTCCTCCTTCAGATCGTACGGTTACCAACCCCCCCCCTCCCCTTCGCCCATCCACCTACGCTGCCCACCTACGCGCCGCCTATCCACCTGCGCGCCGCCTACCCACCTGCGCGCCGCCTGCCCACCTACGCGCCGCCTACCCACCTACGCGTCGCCCATCCATTTACGCGTCGCCTACCTACCAATAATCCTCCCTCTACGCATGACTCCGTACGAGGAGCTTATACAGAAGACCCAGATCTCAGCAGCAATACTACAGAGGGAGGTAGACCTTAGTCTCCTTAGAGACCACCTCGATATATCAACAGCCCCTACACAGGTACAGCAAACCTCGTACGTAGCAGAGACTATTATCTATATACGAACAGGGGTATACTATAGAGACGATTTTAGAGAGGACTTTAAGGGATAGACAGTATAGCACTTCAATAACCTACCCCGTGCGTTTAGACGGCAGCTCCTTCTTACTCTCGCAGAGCATAGGATCTACCCAATAGGGAAGAGGTACTATACACAGGCAGAAAAGCTAGTAGGTATTACTAATTACTAGCATAGAAAAGGGGGGATAAAAAGGAGGAGTAGAGATAGATAACTCATTCCGTACGGAGCCTATCTAAAAAAAAAAAAGAAAAGCTACTAGTATCCGTACGTAATAAGTCAAGCATTTGTAAACTATTCGGCCTGACTCTTAGGGGCCTATATAGAGGCCTCTCTCTCGTACGAGAGAGAGGCCAGTCAAAGAATACAGATCTATCTTTACCTTACCTATCTACTACACGCCTGCGTGCGGCTCTCCGTCTAGAGGAGTGAGCTAACTGATAATAGTGCTAGTTATTATATTATAATAAAGCTTCTTCTACCTTCGTACCTTTACTTTTAATAGCTCTATTACACCTTTACTTTTCTATCCTACTAATTACTCTTTACTATCTAGTTTTCTAACTATTATAGCTTATCTTCCTCTATTAGTTACTAACTTACCTACTAGCCCTTTAGGTTCTTATAATAATATTCCTACTACTCCTTTAGGTAGCTAGTCTATTATTCCTAGTAGTCCTAGAAATATAGTTACTACTCTCTATTAGTATCCTAATAAGTAGTTAGCTAAGGATCCTATTATTAAGTAGTATATAATCTTCCTCCCTATAGTAGTATTCTCTTACTTCTCTTTTACTAACTTAATAGGTTTTAGTTACTACTTATAAGTATATTTTATTATCTATACTACTTATTATAGAGCTTTAGTAGTTCTTTTATAGCCTTAAATACTAAGGTATTATTTTTAGGCCTATTACTTCTTTCTATATTACTAACTAGAGCCGTTTAAGTACTTATTAGATATATACTATTTCTAGGGTCCTTAATCTTACCTTATCTAATATTACTATTAAGGGTTTCTTTTATCTACCTATATATTATAGGTTCTTTAATCTAAATTTAGCTACTCTACTTTACTACTATAGTAGCCTTATCTAAAAATATCTTTTTATAGCTAATAATAGCTTAGATATATCTAGTAATATTAATATAATATATAGTTAGTATACTTCTAAGAGTAATTCTAAGCCTTTTAAAGAGTATTATACTATTATTATTAATAGCTAGTAGGTACTTTATAGTACTTATACTAATTACTTTTATTAGAGTAACTATAGAAGGTATTCTATATATAGTAAGTTTCTAATATCTATTTAGTTTACTTTTATCTTTTCTTAAGACCTTATACTAACTTTATATTCTTTACTCTAGTTACTCCTCTAAAGCTAGCTAAGCTAGCCTTATCTAATAGGTAGTCTAAGATACTAGGTAATCTTAATAAGAGTAATATTCTCCCTACTCCTTCTTAGTTATTAGTTACTTATTCCTACTCTACTAGGGCTACTTATAGCTATATAGCCCCTCCTACTTTAGTTATTTACCCTAGAAATTAGGTATAGCCTAATAAGTCTACCTTACCCTCTAATAAGCCCTTAGCTATTTCTAGTTAAAAGGATTCTAAGGCTATTAGTATTACTAAGTCTAATTTACTTTCTTCTAGGCTTTTAGAGGCTACTAGTAAAGATATATCTAAGACTATTCCTACTATTAAGACTAATACTATCTTAGAGTATCTTAATAATAGTACTCTAACTTCTAGCCCTATTCTAAATTTCGTTCCTAATAATAATCTTAAGTCTCTACCTAATATACCTAAGTCTAATAATCCTTTTAAGGGCTTTACTAATATTAAGACTATTAAGGGCCTTACTTTACCTTTAGCTACTTCTAAGTCTAATAAAAGTAGTTATAAGTCTATTTTAGACTCTACTAAATCTTCTAATAGTTCTATTAGGTCTACTTATCCTTATAGAGAGTTAGCCTCTACTAATTCTAAGATTTCTTCTAGTAAGCCTAAAGGCTCTTCTAGTAGTACTATTTCTATAGAAGGTAGTATTATTTCTAATACTACCTTTAAGAGGTTTTTTAGATAATAAGAAGGCTAGTAGGGAGGTTATTATAATTTTAGATAATAATAATTTAGAGAATCTTAACTATAAAGGTTAATCTAGTTTCTTACTTAGGTTATAGTACTTTACTCTATCTTCTACTTAATAGGGTTTTAGAGTTACCCTAATATATACCTATCTATAGTATAGAATAAATCCTTATCTAAAATATTCTCTATATATACCTTTATAATATATTATTAATACTTAGCTTTTATTCTTTAACTTATATTCTATATACTTAATAGTCTTTTAGGTTAAACCCTAGTTTTCTTATTAGTATTACTATAGGTTCGCTTCCTCTATAGTATTTACTATAGTAAGTAGTACTTTCTCTATAGTATTCGCGTATAGTAAGTAGGTAAGAGAGGCTTCCTCTATAGTATTCGCGTATAGTACGTAGGGAGGAGATAGTAGTACGAAATAGATATAATAATAGGAAAGGATAATTAGTATTTAAGTATTATTCTATATATAATAAGAGAGAAGGGCTATATATAGGGGGAGTAATATATAGGCCTATTAGCCCTATATATTCTCTCCTAAACGTTTACGTATTATATATAACGTGTTTTATAAGCGAGTCGCCCACCTAAGCGAGTCGCCCACCCTTAATTTACTAGTAAAAACTAATAAATTACTACCTAATATCTATAGAACGACTAGGTAGAATTAGCTAGAAATTTTACTAGTAATATATATATATATATTCTATAATCTATTAGAATATAAAGCTAGTAGCATTTAAATTACGTAAGCTATTAAAGCTTAATCTAGATTTTATCTAGATTTTTCTACTATTACTACTTTCTTCTATAACTATTTAAGCTTTATACCTATAGCTTTAGGATTTTAAATATATATTTTAATTATATTAAATAAAACTATTTGAAAGTATAATAGGCTATACTCAATTAGGAGTAGTACCTACAAGGGTTAAAAGGATTAAGCGAGATAGACTTCTATCTTTAATAACTTAGTTAATATAAGAGATATCTCGATGCAACTTTAATATAAGGTGTAAAATATATAGTCCTAGGAATAGTAAAAGTTATAGCTTCTTATAGTTAGGATCTATAAAGTTATTAAGTAAAACCTTATATATTAAGCTATACTACCTCTTATACTAATAGCTTACGTAATATTAGAGATACTAACTATAAATTCTAATAGATTATAGAATATATATATATCTATTACTAGTAAAATTTCTAGCTAATTCTACCTAGTCGTTCTATAGATATTAGGTAGTAATTTATTGGTTTTTACTAGTAAATTAAGGGTAGGCGACTCGCTTGGGTGGGCGACTCGCTTGTAAAACACGTTATAATAACTATTATCGCGTTATATATAATTCCTATAGCTAGGTCTTTTAATAGTAGTAGTCCTATTATAAAGTCTATTAAGATATCTTCTTAGGGAAACTCTAGTAATTCTATTACTTATATCTCGCTATATAGTATATAAGTACTATATTTATTTTTCTAATAGTCTATATATTTCTTAATAAAGGTTATTACCTTATCCTTTATATTCTTGAACTTATAGTTTCGCTTAATAAGTTCTATAGTTCTTATAATTTCTAGATATCTATATACTAAATTATTATAATATTATCTTATAATTACTTCCTATAATTCTTTAGGTATATTATTTATAATTATTATAAGATTATTAATTTCTTAATTTATATTAATCTCGTTTACTAGTCCTAGTAATCTATCCTAGTTAAACTTTAGTATAGTTCCTTTAATAGTTTCTTTTATTCCTATAATATTATATCTCTAGCTAAGGGCGTCTACTCTACTATTATCTTTTCCTAGTATATATATAATTTAGAATTTATATTATTCTAAGAGTTCTAACTATCTAGTTTATTATTAATTTAGAGCTTTAGTTATTATAAACGTAACTAAGTTCTTATAATTAGTAAATATTATAAGTTCTAAGTAACTTTCTATATAAATTCTCTAATATTTTAGTATATTTACTATTATAAGTAATTCTTTATTATATATATTATATTATTCCTCTAGTCCTAAGAACTTTCTAGAGTAGTAGGCTATTAGGTACTATTTCCCTTCGCATTCTTATAGTACTACTATACTATATATAATCGCGATTTTTAGTTTTATCACCCCTACGCTCGGGCCACACTAAATATTTTAAATACTAAGAGCTATACCTTCTTCTAACCTACATAATAATATAAAAAAGAGGTATTTTAGTATAGAAATTTCGGGGAATTGAATGCGTAAGGGTAAGTTATTAGAAGCGTAGTATAATTATAGTATAGGTATATTAGATAAGGGTATAGTAAATAAGAAAGTAGTAGAGGTTCTATACTACTTAAAACGTATAGTATAATAGATTAAGTAACGCGTCTAAACTACCTATAGTATAGCTAGCTAACCTTATATAGGCTACCTACGTGTATTAAATAATAGAGATATTTAAAGGCTAGAATAGATAGTTAAAAAGTACCTAAAAATTAAGTATCTTCTACTTATAAAAGAGGTAGGACTATAGGATAAGGAGGCTACCTAACCTACTATTTCTCGCTCTATTATATATAATATACTAGCTATAGAGGGTCTCCGCAAGTTTCGAGTAAAGCGTAGGCTAAAAATTACTAGAGAAATAGCTAAATTATGCCTTTAGCTTATTAAGTATCTAGAGGGGTAGGAGTAGGAGAAGGAGACTCTTATATTTAGTAATAAGTATAGCGTTACTTGTAGATCTAGCTATAATATAGAGTAGGTATAGCGCCTCCTCTTATAAAAATAGAGCTATAAGATAGTAGAGGAGGCGCCTACTAGTAAGTAGCCTACTTATATAGTATAGGGGGCTATCTAGCTTATAGAGGAGGAGGAGGTATAGAGGAGTTAGCTTATAGTTATAACCTAGGACCTATAGAGCCTAGGTAAAGGCTATACCTTATAGAGCTATATAAAAGTACTCTAGTAAGGCCTCTAGCTAGTATATAGTCCTAGAGAGTTATATATATAGGATAACTTACGTATTTATACTACTTAAAGCTTATTAGATTAGCTAGAGGCTTATAATATTCAACTCCTTAACTAGCTACTCTATTCTCTAGACCTTAACCCTATAGAATATACGTAGCTAGTACTTAAAAGGACGCTCTATAAGCTCTACCTAGAGTTTAATACTATAGAAGATATAGTAGAGGAGTAGGTAGTCTTTAAGGCTAGCTTAAAGGAGGTATAGGCTACTATACCTAACTCTCTCCTTAAAAAGCTAATTCTATCTATACTAGACTACCTTACGGCCTATAAAGCTATAAAGGGCTACTAAACTAAATACTAGATATAATATAATTATTTTAATACTCTTAAGTAATTATTTAAACGTAGTTATAGAGTTATAGTAAGTTAAAGTAGTAGTTAAAAGTAGTAGGTATAGCCTAAGCGTAGGGGGGTAATAAAACTAAAAATCGCGATTATATAAGGTCTAATATATTAGTCTTAAATCTTAATACTTCTCCTCTATAGAATAGTACTAATATAGATAGTATTATATAAACTATCTTAAGTTCGTTAAATACTTCCTAATATTCTTTTATCTATAACTAAGATATATCTTTCCTTATTAGGTTTATAAGTAGTAAGGCTTTTCTTAAAAACTTCCTTATAAAGTATCTATTAAAGTTTATAAATCCTAAGAATAACTATATTTCTTTAATATTCCTTAGTTCTTTCTATACTTTAACTACTTTAACCTTTTCTTTACTTATTTTTACTCCTTTAGTACTAATTATATATCTAAGAAATTCAACTTCTATCTTATACTATTTGTATTTTTCTAGTTTTAGCTTTAGGTTATACTAGTCTAAGCTTCTTAATACTATTTTAATATATTATTTATATTCTTCTATAAACTATAAGTATATTAATATATTATCTAAATATACTATAACGTATTTATCTAGGAATTCTCTAAGTATATTATTAATTAATACTTAGAATATAGCTAGTATATTAGTTAGCCTAAATAGTATTACTATATACTTATAATAGCTATAGTATATTCTAAACGCTATCTTCTATTCTTTACCTTCTTTTATTCTAATTAGGTAGTAACTATCCTATAGATCTAACTTCGTGAATATCTTTATATATACTAGTCTATCGCGTAGTTCTATAATATTTAGTAGTAGGTAGTAGTTCTTTATTATAATATTATTAAGCTTCCTAAAGTTAATATATACTTAAGGTAGCTCTTATTTCTTTAGTATAAATAATATTAGGTAGCCTACTAGTAATATTAATTCCTATATATAACCTCTTATAAGATTCTTCTTAATATAGTCTCTAAGTATTTCTAACTCTTATTCTAATAGTCTATAGATAGATCTAGAAGTTAGTTCCTTCTCTTCTTATAATATAATTATATAGTCCTAAGGTTAATACTTTAGTAGAGAGTTTTCTTCTATCTCTTCTATAAAGAGGTAACTAAATTCTTTATACTATTATAGGATATTAGGAGTTACGCGTTTCTCTAATACTCTTACTTTATAACCTAATACCTAGTTAGTATCTATAGAGATAACTATACTTCTATTATATATTAGTTATAAAGTAGTTAATTTATAAATTATCTTCTTATCTACTATCTTATTCTATTAATACGTAGGCTTAGATCTATATATATCTTTATAGTCTATCTATAAGAGGGCCTAGTTTTTCTAATTAATTCTAGGATTAAACTCTTATAACTATAGTAGTCCTAAAATAATATCTTTACTAGCTAAGGTTAGAATATCTAGGTATACTTCTATAGCTTTTCCTTAGATATTAAGTATTATAGTTATCTTATATATTACTACTAGTTCTCTTAGTATAGCTTTTCTATTCGCGATATAGACTAGATAGAGATACTCCTTCTTTATAGGCTTAAGTCTAGCTTATTCTACTACGTCTAGTAATATAAAGTTTATAAATAATCCTAAATCTAATAATACTTTTATCTATTATACTCCTACTATAACTAGGAGTTTAATAAGTTTCTCTATATTAATAGTATTATATCCTTACTTATTAAGTACTTATCTAAAAAAGACTTATCTTATTTATACTCTCTTCTTATAAATCTATTTAGTATCTTAGCTTCTTTATATTATTTATACTTATCCTATAGATAGTATTACTATAGTATATATATATATCGCTTATTAATTAATATATTATTCGTAGTTTTATCTACTATTAATATACTAGTAAAATATCCTACCTATTATTTTTCCTAGAGGTATTATTTATAAGTTACTTTTTTATATTTATTCTAAAACTATTTATACTTAGATTTTCTCGCTAGGAAATATCCTAAGCCTATTTTATCTAAGTAGTATATAAGATATTTATTATAAAAATACTATATCTATAATAATAGTAGATAGTTAAGGTTTTTATAGTATAACTAGTACTATAGAATCCTACTAATTAGTATATTAGATATATTAAGTAGCTCTTAAGCTTCTAGAGTAAATAAATCTAGTTATAATCCTTAGTAGAGACTCTAGTCTATCTATTTATCGTCTTACTAATCTTTAATTAAGTAGTAGCTATCTACTAGGTTCTAGATTTCTCTTATAAATCTATCTTATACTATTACGTCTTCGCGCTATAGTTTTAGGTTTTCTAGTAGTATATAATATCCTAAAGACTCTAGCTTAGTATTATCTATATAGTTATTATTATTACTTTTCTTACCTTCTAGCTTCTTATTATCTTAGTTAGAGTCTAGGTAATCCTAAACTATTAGTAACTTTATTCTAGAGTAAGAGCGCGTAGTAGTATTATAGTAATATCCTCCCCTACTATTATAGTATAATCTTTCTTTATTTATAAATACTAAGAAACTAATATTTTTATTTCTTACTTATTTTTCCTTAAGATATTAGTATAAATATCTAGTAATCTCTTATCTATAAGATTATTATCTTTTATTATACTTCTTAAGTAAATAGAAGCTTTCTAGTATCTTAGTATTATATTATTCCTTTAGAACTTAATCTACTTAGTCTTTAAGTTCTTAGCTAAGTAGGTAGATAGCTTTCCTTTTATCTAGTATCTATTATACCTACTCCTATTCTTCCTTAGTATTATTACCTTATCCTTTAATTATATTAAAAGAGTAGTCCTTAATATAAGGTCTCTTTACTTTATTCTTTAATTAGTAGTCCTTTAATAGGTAGCCTAGTTTACTATAGTTATAGTAGGTTCTTATTTCCTTACTATTATCTATCTTCTTAGGGCGATAATCTTATATTTATCCTCCTTAGGTTATATTATTAATATATATATTATCAAGACTAAAATACCTATAATTACTACTAACCTTAGGTACCTTTATAACCCTCTAGTATCTATAGTTTAGCTAGTATTTCTTTTTCTCGTATATATAGGTTAGTATAGCGTACTTATCTTTTACTTTAAGGCGAAATTTATATAAGTAGTTATTAACTCTAATTAACTATTTAACTTATTCGTTAAGGTTATTAATTATAGCTCTACTTCTTATAAGCTCTACCTATACGCCTACTTTTAGTTCCTATCTAAATATCCTTATTAATACCTAGTTATTCTATTTAGTCTAAATAGTATAATTCTTAAACTTATTAATATAACTAGAAGCTAAATAATTCTATTATAGGCCTTAGATAGCTTATTCTATAATAGCTAGTTTATTAGTAAGTTGGAATACTTATTATATCTTATCTTTAAACTTAATCTATTATTCGAATATATTATTACAACTATTATTATTATTATCTATAAATTTCTTAAGGTATAGTATAACTTATTTCTTAGCTTTTCCTTTTAAGTATATTACTATAAGTATTAGTTAATTATTATTAGGTACTTTATCTATTTTAAAGTAGATATTAACTTAAAGTAGCTATAATTTAAGCTTAGTATAGTCTCTATAATAGAGGTCTAGCTTCGCGACCTTAGAGGTTATAGTATAGGTTAGTCCTACCTACTAGTTATGTAAATCTATTAATATATTACTTATTATAGAGGTATTTAAAGTATTAAGAGTCTACTAAGATACTAAAGGTATATTAATAGAGTAAAGTTAGTTCTTAAAGATAAAGTAAGATTAGGATAGATAGGTCTTACTAGATATAATAGAGTATAGAAGTAGTAACTTAAATAGCTATATTATCTCTTAAACTATTTAAGTTGAATATAATAAGCCCTAGGGGTTTATTATCTCTAGCTATATATATAGCTATCCTATACTATTCTATACTATCCTATACTATCCTATCCGTAGTACCCTATAGTATATTATAGGATATACGTAACTTATCCTATATTAGCTTTCTACTAAGCCCGTAGGATTACGTATATCTATAAGGTAGCATTATCTATTAGTCTACCTTTATTAACCCTTTAGCTAACCTATCCCTACTACCTTCCTATTATTATCTTTCTATATAATTGTTATACTCCCTTTTAAGGTTTATAATATATACTTAATATAATCGCGTTATTAAAGCTACTAACTATACTATATAGCTCGCTAGTAAGGATACTTTAAGTTACTCTCTTATACTTAATTAAGTTCTAGTATACAATATTACTATAGATCTAGAAGTTATATCTATTACCTATATATTCTTTAGTAGTAAGAATAATTATAAATCTAAGCTAGGAGCTAAGATCCTTATTATTAGTAAATAATCTATCTATAAAGATAAAACGCTTTATTTATTTAAGTTAGAGAGGTATAAAGTTTAGGCCTCTATCTAGATTATCTATCTACTATTAGACTTATATATTAAGATTCTTAATATCCTAAGTATTTAGTTTTATTATTTATATAGTAATTAAGAGATTAAAAGCTACTTCTAGTTAGTAGACTAAGGCGATATACACTCCTCTTACTTATTACTTAATATATCTTTATATAGTATCTTTACTATCTAGGTTAATTATATAGAGGTATTTTATCTATTCTTTCTATATAAGTTAGATTATCTTACTATCTAGTTTAATCCTTCTACTATTAAACTTAAGTAGTTATCTAGGAGATAATATACTCTTTAGTTTTATACGAAAATTAGCTTTATTAAGTTCCTCCTACTCTTACTATATAAAGTCTACTATAATAATATTAACTATATTATTAGTTTATAAACTAGTAATTCTAAAAGTTTTTAATCCTTTATATATAATTAGTAAATATAGATTATATAAGAATATCTTTATCCTAAGCTTATCCTTATAGTAGTTATAGTATATCTTATATTAGTATAAGCCTAATTCTATAGTACTATATAATAGTTATACGATCTATAGAATTATATCTAGGAGGAAGAAGGACTTAAGCTCCTTTAGTAGTCTAGTATATAGCGTGCGTATAAGCTTATCTATTACCTATATATATACTTATATAATATCTTAGAGCTTATAGTATATATTATATATAGTAATTAGTAATACTCTAACTATAAGTAGTAATTATTAGCTTATTCTTTAGATTATAGGAGATTATATAAGGATTTCCTCTTTACCTATATCTAAGTATCCTACTAGTATAAGCCTAGATTTCTTATATAGTTATATTATCTTCTCTTTAACTTCTTATATAAGTCTAAGGTTAAAGATTTATCTACTATATTTATATAGATTAAACTTTAGGATTTTAAATATTCTCTTCTAGAGTAGTATCTCTATCTCTATATAGTCTAACGCCTTAAATAGTATACTAGGTATTATAATAATACCTTTACTATAGAGCTAGATAGCTAGTATATAGTTATCCTTCTCCTTCTAAGTTAAGAATAACTATATAATATATTATATAGCTTATCTTTTTAGATTTTATCTTTATATTACTTCTATTTCTTATATAATACTTAGGTTATCCTCCTTATTATTATTATTTTAAGGTTTTAGAATCTTTTTAGTTAGCTTTACTTTTATATAACTAGAGCTTTAGTTAGTATAGTACTCTTCTTAGTCTAGTCCTTTTATATAATTTAAGTATCTTTATAGGTAATTTCTTTTCTTAGTTATTCCTATCTTTATATAATAGGAGTCTTAATAACTACTTACTCTAGCTCGTTAGGATCTATTACTTATCCTTAGTCCTATCTTTTATATATATCCTCTATATAGAAGTATAGTTTTACTTATATATATCTAAAAGTTATAGGTCTATTTTCTATCTTAATTACTATATTATACCTTTTAATAGCTTTAAGTTTATATAGTCCTATCTAACCACCTTTCTCTCTCTATACTAAGATCTCTAAGTTTAGTAGGAGTATAAGAATATATATAAATCTAGACTATTCTAAGTATTTATTATATAATTTATCTTTTCCTTTACTCTTTTACTATATAGGATCTTCGTAGCTCTTCGTATAGCTTTAGCTCGAGCTATTACGTCTAGTAATAGGTATAAATCTATAGTAATTTATAGGTATACCCTAAAGACTAGTAGTATTAGTATAAGACTATTTAGTCTAGCTATATTATTTAAGCCTTAACTACTATTTAGAGGATTAATTTATTATCTATACTATTATATAGCTCTACCTTAAATATATTAAATATATAGTATAGGGGCTAAGGCGTACGTTTAATCTTCCTAACTACCTAGTATACTTTAACTAGTATTTAGTAGTATTATACGCCTATAATTCTTCGCGAGCTTAAAAATCTTCTACTATAAAATTTATCCCTAGGTTATATATAATATAGTCTAGGGGGCCTTAATATATATTAATCTAGTACTTATATAGTACCTCCTAAGTATCTTATATAGATATTAACTTTAGAAATATAGCTACTTAGAATAAAGTATTAGTATTAATAACGTATAAGATATTCCTTCCTTTAATCTATATAATATTAATAACTATCTTATAGTTAAAATAGAGATTATCCTTAATTATAAACTTAAATCGTTAGGGGCCTTATATATACTATTAGTAGAAGTAGTAGAACTTCTAGATTTCTAATAGTATAGATTAATTTACCTTATACTCTACTTCTATAAGTATCTTATAGAGGTACTCTATATAGGGGTAACTAAATTATTAATAAAGTTAGTATAGTTCTAATTCTATAAAGAATATTATTAGTTTATATAGACTTAGGTTAAAGAATAGATATCCCTATTTACGTATAATAGGGATAGTTATCTATATATAATAAGTTAAGTATTTATAAACTATTCGGCCTAACTCTTAGGGGCCTATATAGAGGCCTCTCTCTTATATAAGAGAGAGGCTAGTTATAGAATATAGATCTATCTTTACCTTACCTATCTACTATATGCCTGCGTGCGGCTCTCTATCTAGAGGAGTAAGCTAACTAATACTAATTAGTCTATTAATAGGTAGACTACTGTATACGTAGCTACGTAGAGAGGAATACCTCTAATAGTATAGATTAGTAAGGAGGCTTTTCGTATAGAAGAGGTTTTCCTCCTCTATACGATAAAACCTAGTTTATATAAGGAAGAATTAGTTAACTACTGCGTGCGTAGCTACGTAGAGGAGAAGCTATTTCTTCTCCTATATAACTAACCTATATAAGAAGAAGGACTAAGTACTACTACGTGCGTAGCTACGTAGAGGAGAGCCCTCCTCCTCTAGATTATATAGTAACTAACGCGAGAAGAAGGACTATGCACTACTGCGTGCGTAGCTATATAGAGGAGAGCCCTCCTCCTTTAGATCGTATAGTTACTAACCCCCCCCCTTCGCCTATTAACCTATGCTGCCTACCTGCGCGCCGCCCGTCTACCTACGCGCCGCCTATCTACCTACGCGCTACCTATCCACCTGCGTATCGCCTATCTACCTGCGCGCCGCCTACCCACCTACGCGTCGCCTATCTACCTACGCGTCGCCTATCTACCTACGCGCCGTCTACCTATAACCTCTAGCTACTATAACCCTCCCTCTACGTATGGATTCGTACGAGGAACTTATATAGAAGACCTAGATCTTAGTAGTAATACTATAGAGGGAGGTAGACCTAAGTCTCCTTGTAGACTACCTTAATATATTAATAGCCCCTATATAGGTACAATAAACCTCGTACGTAGTAGAGACTATTATCTATATATAAATAGGGGTATACTATAGAGATAATTTTAGAGAGGACTTTAAGGGATAGATAGTATAGTACTTTAATAACCTACCCCGTACGTTTAGATGGTAGCTCCTTCTTACTCTTATAGAGTATAGGATCTACCTAATAGGGAAGAGGTACTATACGTAGGTAGAAAAGCTAGTAGGTATTATTAATTACTAGTATAGAGGGGGGATAAAAAGGAGGAGTAGAGATAGATAACTTATTCTATATAGAGCCTATCTAAAAAAAAAGAAAAGCTACTAGTATCTATATATAATAAGTTAAGTATTTGTATACTATTTAGCCTAACTCTTAGGGGCCTATATAGAGGCCTCTCTCTCGTATAAGAGAGAGGCTAGTTATAGAATATAGATCTATCTTTACCTTACCTATCTACTATACGCCTACGTGCGGCTCTCTATCTAGAGGAGTAAGCTAACTAATAATAGTTATATTATCTTTCTATATAATAATATTAAGTATATTATTAAAGTACGCCCTAAGTCTATTAGTATTAGGAAGGCTAAGGAGGAATAGTATTAAGGTATTAAGGATATAGTATATTACTATACTAAGCGAGTTTTATATCTATATAGTACTAAGAGAGCCTTTTATACCTTAACCTCTAAAGTTAATACTTTATTTACCTAGGGTCTAGTTAACTTTTATTTATAGGTTCTCTTATATATACGCTTTAAGTTATATCTTACTAACTATTAAGATTAATAATATACTAGTATCCTATAGTTTACCTTAGTATAATATATAGTACCTATCCTTAAGAATAAATTACTATATATAGTAGCTTTCCTCTATACTATAGATATCCTTACTAGTTATATAGTAGAGATATATAGTAGTATTAAGGAATTATATAGCTTCTTTACTAACTTTAATCTTACTATCCTAGTCTTTATTATAGTCTCTCTTAGTATCTTCTTTACGGCTATTATCGTATATAGATTCTTCTAGGCCTTTAAATCTAATAATATATACTATAATTTCCTCTAAGCTTAGTATCTTATTATAGATCCCCTTATACAAGCTAATATACTAGCGTTTCGCCCGTACTTAGTCTATACGGGGATAGTTTAATAACTAATATCCTACCTTATAATATATAAAGTATTTCTTAGTTATATAGTCTCTTACTAGTAGTAGCCTTCGCCCTTTATTATATTATACGTTTAAGTAGCGTCTATCCTATTACTATAGCTAAAACCTTCTACTACTTCTTCTATTATCTATATATAGTATTAGGGTATATTTCTAGTCTATATAGTACGCTTTAGTAGGATTATATATAAATTAAAATATTTATTAATTAATTATAACTTAAAGAGCTATATAGAGGTTACTAAATAGTACTTTATATATTAGTTTTAGTATAAATAGTACTAGTTTAAGTTTAGGTTATCTATAATAGGCTTATATAACTATTATATAAAGTAGTACGTTGCCTTAGAAATCGCGCCTAAGTACTCTTTATATAAGAGTAAACTTATTAATTATAAGCTTAAGTACCTTATATAGAGATTTATCTAGATTCTCTCTTTTATATTATATAAAGGAGAGTATTATCTAGTCTATCTAATATTAGTTATAGTTAATATTAGTATTAAAATATATATTAAGCTTTATATATAGCTCTTACTATATAAGTCCTAGTCTAATATTATATAGATAGTACGTACTTATACGATCTTCTAAGATATTAGGGAAGATACTTAGGTATTATACCTCCTAAATCTCTAACTAACTATATAGGTCTATAAAGATCCTTACTTTATTAGTAAGGATATTATATAGTTAACTTAAGTAGTTATTCTCTCTTCTCTATACCTTCTAGAATTATATAATCTTCTTAGGAGGTAGTTATTCTATAGAATATTCTACTAGATAAATATATAGTTCTTATTAATTTAGTAGTAGTACTAATCTATATAGTTACTATACGTTATTAGGTAGAGTATACTAATAGTAATCTAGGAGAAGGTCTAGGGTCTATCCTAGTACTAGTATTATATAGAATACTAGTAGGTTTTATTACGTAGGTTATAGTATATAGAGGTATTAGTATTATATATAACTTATCTATTGTATATCCTCCTATGCGTGCGCTACTAGGGTCTAGATTTAATATCTTACCCCTAAATTTCGCGTATTATATAGTACCCTTAGTATTAGTAGTAGTACTTTTAGCTAGTATAATAATAGTCTATATATTACCTACCCCTAGGGTATTATTAGTTATAAAGTAGGTACTACTATCTCTATCTAATTTAGTTCTTCGTATAGAGATAGTAGTTTATCTACTTATACCTAGGGTCCTTTATATAGGTCCTTATTTTCTCTTAATATAAGAACTATTAGTATTATTTCTATTATATAGATTAGAAGTATTTAGTAGAGGCTAGGGAGGAGCTATAGTAGGTTATCCTCTTATCCCTATACTAGCTTATATAGCTTAACTCCTTGTATTTAGCTTCTTTAACCTTTATATAGGATATTATAGTCCTTAAGGAGGGTAAGGAGGTACCCTTAGAGTATAGCGTTAACCTTTATAAAGTTATTAGCTATCTAATCCTATAATATCTCTATATATAATAAATAGAAGTCTTTATTATTATATCCTACTAATATAAGTTCTATAATTACTCGTGCGATATATCTATTAAGGTTAGTATATACTACTATACTAAGGTCTAGCTTATAGTCGTAGTTATCTATATTCGTATAATATTTTACTAGAATTAAGGCTAGTATACCTATAATTTATATATCTCGTTATTAAATAGGATTTTAAGGTCGTCTACCTCTTCTTCTATATATAATAGTAATACTAGGTTAGCTACTATTAGTATTAGTTTATCTTATCTTAGTACTATAGCTTATTAGTTAAGAAGAAGCTTCGTATAGCTTCTCTTCTATATAGGTATTACTATTAGTACAATTATATAGCGAAGTTATTAATATTATATACTTAAGTAAATATATAAAATAGTTTACTAACCTACTATATTTAGAGAGCTCTATTCTTAACCTTACTAATTTATAAATAAAGTTAATTACTACTAATTAGTATAGGTTCGCTTCCTCTATAGTATTTACTATAGTAAGTAGTACTTCCTCTATAGTATTCGCGTGTAGTAAGTAGGTAAGAGAGGCTTCTTCTATAGTATTCGCGTATAGTAAGTAGGGAGGGGATAGTAGTATAAAATAGATATAATAATAGGAAAGGATAATTAGTATTTAAGTATTATTCTATATATAATAAGAGAGAAGGGCTATATATAGGGGGAGTAATGTATAGGCCTATTAGCCCTATATATTCTCTTCTAAATATTTATACGTTATACGTAATATAGCTTATTTACGTACGAATAATTTATTTAATTAGATTAGCTAGTACTTTAGTCTATAATCTTATCTTCTAGTAGCTTATTATATAAGTATATTTAGCTTCTTTAAATAGCTTACCTATTAGATAGTTATCTAGGTTTATTTAGTATATTAGTAGAGATAAGAGTTAACTATAATAGAGCTTTAAGCTTTTAGTAAGTATTCTTTTTATCTTTACTTTATCTATTAACTCTCCTCTATATTACCTAATATTTCCTATCTAAGTACCTACTATAAAGGCTACTACTTATAGAATAGTTTTAGATAATCCTTAGTTATTATAGGTTTTTATTATAGTAGTTAACTATTCTCTACCTAAGCTAATTTTAGGTAACTTATATAATATTAGTTCTCTAGTTATTAATTAAGCTAAGAGTACTACTAGTAGAGAAAATAGTAATAGAGTTAAGTAATAATCTCTAATCTTTCTTTCTTAATAGTAGCTAAGTAGGTCTACTTTATTAGTTAATATATCTAGATTAGTATTATCTTTATAGAAAGATTCTATTTCTAGCTAATAAATTAGTATTAAGAGCTTAATAATTCTTATATAGGTAGTAATCTCTTCTAGAGTTTAATATATAAAGTTATCTATTAGGTCTTCTATTTTACTATTAAAGATTATATACTTATTAAAGATAATATCTTAAGTACTTATTATCTTAGCTATAGATAGTACCTATAGCTAGTAGATATTTAATAACTAGTATCTAATAAGATATCTAATCTAAGCCTTTAGATTTATCTACTAAAGTCTTAATTTACTATAGTAGGTATTATTAATTATTATAAATACTTTATACCTATAAGCTTTTAAAGAAGCTAAATTAAGCTTTCTTAGTAATACTATAATTCTTTAATTATAAGTTACTCTAATAAAGAAGGTCTTATATAGTATTTTCTAGTTATTTAAGTAACTTAATATTTAGTTATAGAGGTATACTCTAGCTCTAGTAATTTCTAGCTAAAGTTCCTAAAGTAGATTAGTATTAAGCTATATTATATATAATTTCTCTTTATTAATACCTTTAGTATACTTAGCTTCTCTATTTTAAGCTTAAGTATCTAGAGCTAAAGGTTTAATAGTAATACCTTATAAGCTTAACTAATACTAGTCTTCTAGTTTTACTATAGTAATCTTATTATTAGCTTTAATTACCTTAACTAAGATATTATACTAATTCTTTAAGAAGAGAATAAGATTTTCTAGTATCTTAATAATTAACTTTACTAATTAGGTATTTATAAAGTAGAAGTCCTACTATAGTTTAGAAATCTTCTTAGTAACTAGTATTTAGCTCTTTTCTTTATTAAAGCTCTATACTTTATATAAGTAGAAATTAATTAAGATTTATTCTCTTAGTTCTTTATAGTTAACTTATAGTATATAACTAATTTAATATCTTATCTTAGCTTTACTATAGAAGTTATATTTAATAGTAGATACTACTTTTATATATACCTCTTAAGTTTACTAGATAAGATACTTAATTACTACTAGTCTTAGATAGCTAAGTCTTTTATACTATAGGAGTATAGTTACTTTAGTTTACCTAGGTTTATAGGTATAATATATTACTTCTTATAATAGATAAAACTTAAGTATCTATTAGTTATAGGTCTTTATAAGATTTCTAATTATCTACCTATCTAGTTTATTTAGGATTATAGGTTCTAATTAGGTATTCTACTATATTCCTCTCTACTAGAGTAATTAGAATAAGACTAGGTTATAGTAGATATCTAGGTATATAGCTATATTATATAAAGCTAGTTTATTTACTTTAGATTAATTCTATAATATTAGATTAATAGATCTATATCTCTTTACCTATATCTTTAAATTATTAGCCTAGATATAGTCTTCTTAAGTAGGTAGGAATAGTTATAGATATAATTAGGATTATTTATAATATAGTAGATTATATAGAGGGGTATACGAAAAAAAGAGTAATTTTTTTTTTACCTTTTTTAAAGTACTATATCTTAATAACTACATAAGCTAGAAATAAAAAAAAAAGTTTATTTTATAGAGAAAAAGGTGAATTTTAATTTTCTAATAAAAAAGTAGTAATATTATATAATCTATATTATTATATTTAGAGTTAAAGTAGAGGTATTTTTTTACTTATTTTTTAAAGTAGTATAACTTTTTAATTTACGTTTAAAAAAGTCTAATTATTTAACTAATCCTAGCTTAGTTAGTAAAGATTATATAAATTAATTTATAGTATAGGTTACTTATCTAAGTAATTTTTTAGAATTAGAGGGAAAAAAAATAGACTAATAGTTAGCTTATATAATATATTACTAAAATACTAGCCTATAGATAATAAATTAATATTTTTTAAAAGTTTTACTAAATTCTTTAAATTAGTACTAAATCTCTTAAATCTTAAAGCTAACGTCTAGCTTCTATTAGAAGCTAATAACTCCTCTAATAAGATAGCTACTATCTAAAAAAGAAATATTAAAATAATTTATAATACTATTAATAGAATTAAAAAGAAAAAAGGTATAAAAGTAGAGGATATAAAAAGATATAAAGAAAGACCTACTAGGGTTTTTAAAAAAGAAAAAAGGGTTATTATATAAGATATAATTTAAAGTTCTAAGAAGATAAATAAGAGATTAATACTAGAAAATAATCTAAGTACTAGTATAAGAAAGTTATAATACTTTTTAGAAGGAGAGAGAGTTACTATTAATATAAGTACTAAAAAGTTATTAAATTTTAGCTAAATTAGCTAAATTAAGGACTTAAGTACACTAAATAGTAATTAAAGATAGTAGAAAAGAAAGAATTTAATCTAAAAAAGATTATATTTTTAGATAAAAGCTCTATATCTAGAGGGTATATAGCTAGATAAGAATACTATAGAAAAATAGGCTCTATTAAGGCTAGAAAGTAATTAGTTTCTATAACTTATAAAACTAAGTTTAAAAAAAAACCTAGTATATAATTTTTTCTATTTTCTATTCTCTTTTTTTCTATTTAATTAGTTTTTTTATTACTTTAATACTAACTAAGTTATAACTAAAGTAATAACTATCTTAGTTTAGAGATCTATTTAGATAAGAGGATAATATAAATTAATTATTATAAGAGACCCTATAAATACTTTACCTTTCGATAATAGAAGATATATATAAGAGGTACTAAATCTAGTAGTTAAAAAGTATATAAAATATAGTATATAACTCTACCTCCTTTTTACCCCTTTTTCTTTAATATATATAACTATATATATATATATATATATATATTAGTTATATTTCTAAAGTATATATTAATTATCTATTTAGGCTAGAGATTTTAGTAATATAACTATATAATTGATAAAACTAAAGCTATTAAGGATTAGTTTAAATAGAATAAAGTTAAGCTTTATCCTTACTCTACCTTTAGTCTAGATTTAAATCCTATTAAAAATATATAGAATCTACTTAAAGATAGGCTAAATAAATAACCTAGAAAGAGTTTAGGTATAGGGATTAGTTTAAAGAGTATAGAAGCTTTTAAGCTTACTAAAATAGAAGAGTAGAACGCTATAAGCTAGTAGGCTATAGATAATTATATACTATCCTTACCTAGAAGGTAGGAGGCTATTAAAATAGCTAAGGGCTATTAGACTAAGTATTAGTCTTATCTAATATATATTTATTAACAAAACTCTAAAAAAACTAAGTTTCTTTATAAATATTAATATAGTAATATAATATATCTATAAACCTAATATATAATAGGTTCTATATAGATAATTAATATATATAAAATATAGGAAAAAAGATACTTAAAATAAAAAGTTGTAAGCCTTTAAACACGGCTTAAAAAGATACCCCTATTTCAGTGAGCTACTATAGCTAAGATACGCTTACTAAGCTATAGATTTTTACTTAACCTAAAAGAGCGAGCCTTTCTCTTTAAAAACATCTATTTTTTTATAGTTATAGCTCTTATATTACGGAAGTTATAATACTTTAAAAAAGGTTAAAAAACGGATTACTCTTTTTTTCGTGCACTCCTCTATATCTAAATTAATGATAAATAAGTTCTATAGTAGATATTTATTATAGTTATTTATTATAGTTTAAAAGGATATAGTAGTAAATATTCCTTTAATACTTAATACTCTTCTTATTTATAAGCTTCCTCTATAGCGCGAAAGTATATAGTAAGCTTAGTATAATATTATATAGGGGTTAAGTATAAACTCTTAGATCTATATATATATTTAAGGTTATTCTTCTATCTATAATCGATCTATAATCTATATAGGGAAACTATATAATTAGGCTATAGGCCTATATATCTAGTTACCTCTTTCCTAGAAGCTCCTACTATATATACTCTATAGTATATAATAGCTAGAGCTACTACGTATAGATACTAGTAACTTTTTCTTTTATACCTTTATAGCTAGTATCTAGTACTTATCCTTTTCTATATATTCCTATTAATTTATTCTTACCTTCCTTAAATATTTCCCTTTCCTCTTAGTTCCTCCTATCTAATTTATTTCTCCTTTACTTATTAGTATCTTCTACTATATAGTCTATTATTCCTAATACCTATATACTAGGGATTAGTTACGTATAGAATCTAAAGAGAAATAGTTGTCTATTTAGAATTACTTATAGAGTAGGATATTATTATTTTATTTATATAGTAGGTCTCTTAGGTTTTTAAGTCTCCTAGTTAGTTCCTTCTCTTAGAATATACTATATAATTAGTAGCTTCCTATACTCTAATAGTTCCTTTCTATTTACTATATATAATATTATATAATATTACTATAATATTATTATATTATATATAGAGGTTAGAGGTATATATTTAGGTTACCCCCTCTAGTTTAATACTCTTTTCTTTTCTTCTTTAACTACTACTATTACTACTTCTATACGTAATTATTCTTCCTTCTTTATCTCTTCCTAGTAGAGAGATACCTTCTTCTTTATATAAAGCTAACTTATAATAGATAGTACTAGTACTAGTACTACTATAACTATAACTATAACTATAGCTATAGCTATAGCTATAGTAGTAATAATACTAATAATACTAATACTAATAATACTACTACTACTACTATACTATATATATTAATACTTCCTAGTAACTTTTTCTTTTCTAGGTCTATATAGTACTAATAGGTATAGTAGAAGATATCTCTTATACTATCTACTACTACTACCTCCTTCTCTACTACTACTACTATTACTACTAAGATATTTAGAGTACTTTCTATATACTAAGTAGGTAGCTAGATATTAGTAGTTCTACCTACTAGGTAGCTAGGTACTTACTACTTTATATAGGCTTTCTATATTAATATAGGTATTTAGACTCTATATAGTAGGTTTTACTAATTTATTAATAGGATAAGAAGAGAGCTCTAGTAGCTATACTATTATATAACGTTATAGTCTTCTTACCTTTAGGGACTAATCTATATCTATAGGTTATAAAGACCCTCTAATAGGAGAGGTATTTTCGCGTATTACTTATCTAGAGCTAGGATTAGCTTAAGGCTACTCTATATAGTTATTAATATAGTAGTTTAATAGGGCCTTTACTCTTCCTTAAGTACTATATAGTTCCTAGTTTTTAGGGAGGAGCCTATAGCTCCTATATCTAGTAGAGCTATAGCTTATAGTACTAGTACTACGCGTAAGGGACCCCTAGGAAGAGAGAGGTAGAAGGAGGGGGATTTCTTTTTTTCTTTTATTTTTCCTTTATTTTTATTTTTTTTCTTTATTTTTCCTTTCTCCTAATATTTTATCTTTATATATTAGTTAGATTTCCTTTATTTTTCCTTTATTTTTCTTTTTTCTTTTATAATATCTAATATATAATTACCCTCTCCCTATTCTATATATTCTATAATTATATATAATATAAAAATAAGTAAAAAGAATAGTAAATTTAATAAAAGAGATATAGTTAGTATATTATATATAGTACCTTATACTAGTAGAGATTTTTCTTCTATATATATAGGTTTAAGTCGGTTAATAAACGCCTCTACTTTAATATTAAGTATATTAGTTAAGATAAGTCTCTTAATTACTAAATTTAGCATTTTCTTTATATATATATTAGCTAGGTTATCTTTACTATTAATCTATCTAACTTCTATAATTTCCCTATTCTTATATAATTCTTAAAGAGATATAATATTAATTATAAGTCTCTTCTTATTTATTATACCGAGTTTTATAAGGTAATTATATAGGGACTTTAAGTCTAAGTATACTACTACTAGAACCTAAAGTAATTAGAGTATTTATATAATCTATTATAATATTATACTAATAGTAATAGTATTATTAAAGCTATTTACTATTCTATATAGCTCGCTTATAAGAATACTCCTTATAACTCTCTTATATTTAATAGAATTCTAGTATATAATATTACTATAGATTTTAAAGTTATACCTATCCTTTATATAGTACTCTATTACTAGGATAATAATAAATCTAATCTAGGAGCTAAGATCCTTATTATTTATAAATAATCTATCTATAAAGATAAATAGTTTTATATAGTCTAGTTATAGTAGAATAAATATTAGGCCTCTTTCTAGGTTATTGATTTACTATTAAAGTCGTACGTTAAGGGTATTAATATTCTCTATAGATAGTACTATTATCTATATAGCTACTAATAGGTTAAATACTACCTCTAGTTAGTATACTAATATAATATATATACTCTTAGCTCTCTATATAATATACTATTAGGTAGTATCTTATACTATTAAGTCTATTATATAGAGGGTACTAGTTTATCCTTTCTATATAAGTTTAATCTTATCTTATACTATTATAATTCTTTCTCTATTAAATTTAATAGGTTAGTCTTTAGATAGGATTATCTTTAGTTTTATATAGAACTTTACTTTATCTAGTTCCTCTTATTCTTTCTATATAAAGGCTAGGATAATAATACTAATTATATTATCTATTTATAGACTAGTAATCCTAAATATACTTTATCTCTTATCTATAATTAATAGATATAGGTTATATAATAAAGTTCTTATTCTTAGTTTATCCTTATAATAGTTATAATAGGTCTTAAACTAATATAGGCCTAATTCTACTATACTATATAGTAGTTATATAATATATAGGATTATATTTAGTAGGAATAAGTTCTATAGCTCCTTTAAGGGTTTTATATATAGTATATAGAGAAGTTTATCCTTTAATTATATATAGGCTTAAGTAATATCCCTAAGCTTATAGTATATCCTATATATAGCTATTAGTAATACGCCTATTACTAGTATTAGTCTCTAGCTTATCTACTAGATTATTAGAGACTAAGTAAGGATTTCCTCCTTACTAGTATCTAAGTAGTCTATTATTAAGAGTCTACTAAGATATTATAGTATTTCGATAGAGTAAGGTTAGTTCTTAAAGATAAAGTAAGGTTAGAATAGATAGGTCTTACTAGATATAATAGAGTATAGAAGTAGTAACTTAAATAGCTATATTATCTCTATAACTATTTAAGTTGAATATAATAAGCTATAAGGGTTTATTATCTCTTATTATATATATAGCTATCCTATATTATCCTATACTATCCTATACTATCCTACTAGTAGTACTCTATAAGACCCTATAGTATATTATAGGATATACGTAACTTATCCTATATTAGCTTTCTACTAAGCGCGTAGGATTATATATTCCTATAGGGTAGCGTTATCTATTAGTCTATCTTTATTAACCCTTTAGCTAACTTATCCCTACTACCTTCTTATTATTATTTTCCTATATAATTATTATGCTCTCTTTTAAGGTTTATAATACTATTCTCCCTCTCTCTTATTTATATTCTTATAAATCTAGTCTAATAGTTTCTCGTAGTACTACTTATTATTATACTACTAGTAATCGTATAAATTAGACTAGAGTTCTCGCTATAGTATCTTATTAATATTATACTAAGAAGGGTTTAGAGTATTAAATATTATCGTTAAAGAAAGAGTATAGGTACTATTATTAGAATAGTGTAAAGGTATACGTTCTAGTAGATATTCTAGTTCCTAATTATTTAAAACTAGATAAGGAATTAGCTTATCTAGAGTAATAAGAGATTAATACTAACGTAGTAGAGGTAGTAGCGTTGTAAGCCCTATTAGCAGCGCGTACTAAGAAGGATTGTCTCTAAAAATAAAGAAAACTATTAGCTTATTATAAGTAGTAGTAGATAGATAAATTAGGGAAATTCGTTGAGGAGCTTAAAGCTCTAGAAGTAGTTAATAATATTAATTATAAGGTAACTCTTCTTAAAGATAGGTTAATACCTAGTACTCTATTATTAGATTAGAGTTCCTTTATACTATCTTTTCTTAAGGGTAATCTAGGTTTTAATAAATTATTAGGTCCTTTACCTAATACTCTACAAGCGGCTATAAGTAGCTTATAATTCTAGTATATATTTTTATTTTTTCTATATTATTTCGTAGACGCTACCTTTATATAGTCTTCGTTATTCTTTTATTTTATATAGAAGTAAATATAGTACTTTTCTCTTATCTTACTAAGTAGTTATTTACAGTTTTATAGGTTAGCTTCTAGTTCCTATATATTTTCTAATTCTAGGTAGCCTTTCTATTTAACTAACTATTCTTAATAGAAGTTATTATCTTAGAATTCCTCTCGTCCTATTTCTTAGTATCTATAGAGATCTTCAACTTTAAATTTATCTTCTTCTTTAGTCTTATAGCGAAAAGTTTATTATATTAGCGTTTCTTAGTTAGTAGGTTCTAGTTTACTTATATAGAACCTAGGGTGGATTTTTATATCTTTTAGAAGTTCTAAAGTATAGTTAACTAGTCTATTTTATTCCTTGATTAAAAATAGTCTAACCTTAATATTATTAAGTCCTTTACTTAGTCGTTTTATATATAGGTTCTTTATATATAAATATACTTTATCCCCCTCTTTTAGCTAAGGTACTATTTTTCTTTTCTTATTAGCGTATTTAATACTACTTTCTTATACTTAAGTATCTTATCTTATATTTCTTTATATACTTTTCTAAGTTTATCTATAGTTACTATTACTACTTATACCTTTAGTCTTAGTAATATTTTTTAAATAGGTTTAGATATCTTCTATAATTTGCAAAGAATAGTATTCTTCCTATTAATTCTAAGAACTTATTATTATGCGCAAGTTATACTATAGGTAGTAATAATACCTAATTATTTTATTAAGTATTAACGTAAATCCGTAGATATACTTTTATTATACAATTTATTCTTTCTATTTATCTATCTATCTATAGATAGTAAGCTATTAATAGCTTCCTTTTTTACCTATTAATGCTAATAGCGTTACCTAAAAGTTTAATATAAAGAGCTTATCTCTATTACTAATAATTGACTTTAGTATTCTATAGTATCTAATTATCGATCTAGGAATATAAATACTAACTACTATACGTATAGTTATTCCTAAATAGTATTATCTCTACGTACTTAATAAATCTATATATAATAACTATTATCGCGTTATATATAATTCCTATAGCTAGGTCTTTTAATAGTAGTAATCCTATTATAAAGTCTATTAAGATATCTTCCTAGGAAATTCTAGTAATTCTATTACTTATATCTTACTATATAGTACGTAAGTACTATATTTATTTCTTAATAGTCTATATATTTCTAATAAAGGTTATTACTTATCCTTTATATTCTTGAACTTATAGTTTCCTTAATAAGTTCTATAGTTCTTATAATTCTAGGGTATCTATATACTAGATTATTATAGTATTATCTTATAATTACTTCCTATAATTCTTTAGGTACGTTATTTATAATTATTATAAGATTATTAATTTCCTAATTTATTAATCTTATTTACTAGTCCTAGTATCTATCCTAGTTGAACTTTAGTATAGTTCCTTTAATAGTTTCTTTTATTCCTACGATATTATATCTTTAGCTAAGGGCGTCTACTCTACTATTATCTTTTCCTAGTATATATATAATTTAGAATTTATATTATCCTAAGAGTTCTAACTATCTAGTTTATTATTAATTTAAAGCTTTAGTTATTATAAATATAACTAAGTTCTTATAATTAGTAAATATTATAAGTTCTAAGAACTTTCTACGTAAATTCTCTAATATTTAAGTATATTTACTATCGCGAGTAATTCTTTATTATATATTATATTATTCTTCTAGTCCTAAGAACTTTCTAGAGTAGTAGGCTATTAGGTACTATTTTCCTTCGCGTCTTATAGTACTACTACGCTATATATAGGTCTAATATATTAGTCTTAAATCTTAATACTTCTCCTCTATAGAATAGTACTAATATAGTAGTATTATATAAACTATCTTAAGTTTATTAAATACTTCTTAGTATTCCTTTATCTATAACTAAGGTGTATCTTTCCTTATTAGGTTTGTAAGTAGTAAGGCTTTTCCTAAAAGTTCTTATAAAGTATCTATTGAAGTTAATGAATCCTAAGAATAACTGTATCTTCTTTAATATTCCTTAGTTCTTTCTATACTTTACTACTTTAATCTTTTCTTTACTTATTTTCACTTCTTTAGTACTAATGTAATCTGAGAAATTTAACTTCTATCTTATACTATTCGCATTTTTCTAGTTTTAGCTTTAGGTTATACTAGTCTAAGCTTCTTAATACTATTTTAATATATTATTTATATTCTTCTATAAACTATAAGTAATTAATATATTATCTAAATATACTATAACGTATTTCTAGGTATTCCTAAGTATATTATTAATTAATACTTAGAATATAGCTAGTATATTAGTTAGCCTAAATAGTATTACTATATACTTATAA